>WYDI02013731.1:0-24717 GCA_009867235.2 Psittacus erithacus
TTTAGTTGCTGCTCAGTAATGTTTAGTCTGACCAAGGACTTTCTGAGTCTCATGCTTTGCCAGGGAGGAGGGGAAGCTGGGAGGAAGCAGAGACAGGACCCCTGACCCAAACTAGCTAAAGAGGTATTTCATACCGCAGCACGTCATGCCTACTATATAAACGGGGGGCCGTTACCCAGAAGGGTTAGATCGCTGCTGAGTGGGGCTGGGTATTGATTGGTGAGTGGTGAGTAGTTGTATTCTCTTGTTATTTCTTTTGTTGTTATTATTATTGATGGTAGCAGCAGTGATTCGTGTTATACCTTATTTATTGGACTGTACTTATCTCAGCCTGTGGGAGTTACATTCTTTCCATTCTCCTCCCCATCCATCTGGGAGCAGGGAGGAGGAAGGGGGGCAGTGAGCAAGCGGCTGCACGGTACTGAGTTACCAGCTGGGCTTAAACCACATTTACATACTGGGCATGATGTGCTGTGGTATGGAACACCTCTTTGGTCAGTTTGGGTCAGGTGTTCTGTCTCTGCTTCCTCCCGGCTTCCCCACCTCCCTGGCAGAGCATGAGACTCAGAAAGTCCTGGGTCAGACTAAACATTACTGAGCAGCAGCTAAAAACATCAGTGTCATCAGCACTGTTCCCAGGCTGAAAGTGAAAAACACAGCACTGCACCAGCTACTAAGGAGAAAAATGACTGCTACTGCTGAACCCAGGACACCCAGGCATCAAATTCTGGACCCAGGGCTGCACATTGCCTTCCAGCCTGAACCTCTTTGCCATAGCCTGGACCCCTGTGCTATAGTCAGAAGAACAGGTTTGTTTTATTCAAGCAGGACTGACCATTAGGTACCCCACAGGCAGCACTGCTCATAGGATTTGTGCACCTTATTATCCTCTGTCCCATTTTTGATCCTCCTTTCTGCCATACCCTTCCTTCCCTACCACAGCCTCTTCCCACACAAACAGACACCTTTATTTTTTTCCACGGGTGTCAGTTTTGCTACATCTATACCCAAAGAAAGTGTTATTGATACTAGGCACTTTTGGCCTTGCAGGACTACAGCCAGGAAGGTGTCCAGCATTCCCTAGCTCAGTTATCTGTGAAGCCTGGCTGTTTCTCATGCAACTCCCTCTTCACCTCCTTTGAAATTCAGCCCTCCATCCCTTGTAGTGCTATCTCAAGCTTCTGTCAGCTCCTCCCACAGTTATCTGCCACATCCAGCAATTTCTCATGTCATCTCCCACTCTTTTCCTCTGAACATCCCACTTGTTTGGCCTAACATCAGTCCAGGACACAGACAGAGATGCAGACATGTGCCTGCAGGCCTAAAAATCAGTTGAGGAGGCCCAGCATCAGAGTCAGTTCTCTCTTTGAAGGTGAAATGTCCTTTTGTACACAGAAGATAATGTAAATTCATGGCCAGCATTTCCTTACTAATCACTCTGAAGGCATGCTGCAGCACAGGGCAGTACATTTGGCAGTGTATTTTCAAGCCTATTTTCCTGTACTTAGTGCTTGAGGTTTTTTCAAAACAGCTGATTCATTGCTCCTTTTTCTGGGCCATAACTGAGGCAACACACTGTGCTCACTGGAAGAGCTGGTTTCTGCCACCAAGCCAAACAGCAATGTACTTCTGTGTAATGGGGCACATGAAAATAGGAGGCCCTTCAAATGTGGAACATAACATATCCATAGAGTGGTCTGGCTGAAGTTCTGCTGCTCAGTGAAATGCGTTTAAAACGAAGTTTGGTGTTACAGGCAAACTGATCAAACGGATACTGAAAATGCAGCCCCTGGTTTTCCCTGCTTTCTTGCAATATCTCCCCCTTGCATCAGCTCTGGTTGCTCATCTGACCCCCACAGCAGGCTGTTGCAAGAGGGGAAATATGTCAGGCAGCTCTTCAACAGCATAGACAGCAACGCACTAGTGCAAGCTTCATTAGGCTGCAGGCTCATTTCCTTTTGACTCAAATCATAGTCAGAGACACCTCTTCAACGTAAACGCAGTTAGACTTCTGTGCCCACATCAACAGCCATGTGCGAGGCCAGCAGAGAAGCCAATGCCCCACTTCTTTTTTTCTTACACAAAGAGGATGTGGAAGTCCTCTCTCACCAAATGGGACACTGGAGTGGTACTTCCATAAACTCCAGTTCTCCATGCATGGCCACTGCTGCTAGATCACTTCTTTTTGTGGGAAGCATATTTCACACTACATTTCCCAAATTATTTTGGGTTTTCCATGAGCAAGGAGAAAGGTTTCGCCTTTCTAAAGAAACAGGGTTCTTTCCAGAATTATCTGGATAGTTACCTCAAAAATGAAAGCATCATGGAGGGGAACCAGTAATTTTTGAAAGGCCCTGAGACACATACATAACTTAGAACTATAAATATCTTTGTTGGACAGCACAATAAAATAGCATCTGAAAGAATTTAATATATGATCAACATCAAAGTGGCAGAATACTTTAAAATTACAAAATACTGACTTTGCTGCTGTTGCCTTTTTTAATTCATAAGCATTTGAAGCCTTCGTCTCTGCTGTGAATGTCCAGACCGTGCTTTCATAGAGCAGAAAAAATTTTATTTTGTAAATTTACTTAATATCAGCATAATCCCACCTAACAAAATGCAAAAGGAGGAAAGTAAAGGCTTCAAAATTAGATTCTCTGGGGTTAGAAGTGCATTATGGGTAGCAATTAGGAAATGCCTGCACTAACCATCAACCAAGTGAGCAGATTTAGTACATCACAGAAATTAATGAGTCTGCATGTGAAAGATGATAGCAATTCTTTCCTCAAAATGACCTCCTTGTTTGTAGCACAACAAATACAATTTAACTTTTTGAGTAAAGAGAGAAGGCACTCACTGAAATGTGGAGATGAATGCAGGTCCCATGCAAGGAATGCAGTAGGACCCTCTGCATCCTTTCGGCTTGACATCCCTGGCCAGCAGGCTCCTAGCTGCACTCCTTCATCTTTTATATGCTGTGTTGCTAGCAAGGTATCTATTTGTTGAAACACGATATGCTGTGGTTCTCCCTGCCCATCCTCCTTCTAGCATTTCTAGATAAAATCTTTCTTTACTAAGAAAAAAAGAAACCCAAACAAAACCAAGTTAGGGGAGAACTAGCAAGGGAATGAAAACAGAAAGCTGAAAAACAAGACAAAGCTCAGCCTGGCCTTGTGTCATTGAAATTCCCATGTTGGTTTATTTCCAGCCAATATCAAAGTTCCTGAGGCCACATTCACATGCTAGAGATGGTCCACCTGAAATAAACAGCCTATCTTCTCACTGAGGAGCTGCCACAGGTCTAGAAAACAATCGAACACAAGAGAATGAAATAAAACGATGAGAAGAAAGTAGGGACCATAGCACTAACAGAAACACTGAACTAAGACAAAGCAGAGGATTCTGGAGCATCATCGCCTCTGAAATAAAAGTGAAGGGAGAAGGTAGCAACTTCCAAGGGAGCAACTTCTCTTTGGATGCTCAGAACAGATTGGGACTGGAGGTAGGTCCCTGACACATGGCACTGCATTTCAAGCTACTTTCTTCTAATAGGTTTGGGCCATCTTTCTTCGCAGAAAGAGGAAGCTAAAGAATAGCAAAAAGGACTAATGCAGAGAAAATTAAGGCAGAAATTAACATCTGTAAGACCGTGAGTTGCTGTACTACAAAAAGCACACACACTTCTTATTTTCCATGAAAGTGACAGATCTCCAGGAAATAAGAGAATTTCATCATAATAGTACACAGATCTTGACTGAGGGGTTACAAGGTCAAGAATTTGCCTTTAGAGTGATGAGTGGAGAACTGATCTGAATAGAAGCATTTGTGTATATATAAGAATTAAGATTCATTAAAAGAAAATCCTCCTTTGCTTTCTCAATTATCTCCAACATCACTGTAGTTCTGTCATAAGAGGACATGTTTGTAAGGGTCTTTTTCCACAGTGACTCTCTTTTCCAACGTGCTTTTTTTTCTCATCAGTCACTCACAACCTTTCTTCTCTGCCCTCCAAATGTCTTGCCCCGACTGATTGACTTCACCCTTCCTGAACAGTGGCTCCCTCAGCTCATGCTGCATTCACACCTTTCCCTGTCTTCTGCAGCCTGCACAGCTATGCCCTGCCGCTCCAATCACTCAAATACTTCACACTCACAGCAGTCAGTCATCTTTCTGCAGAGTGACTCCCAACTGCATCATGCAGAACTGTGAAATCCAGGAATTAAATATGATATTCTGCAAAAAAGTGATTAGAAGAGGGCTGCTCGTTCATCCAAAATAGGATTGATCACAGTAACGTACCATTCAAACAAGGAAAGCTGATGGCAGAGCTATGTGCACCAAACATATTATCATGGGGATTGGAGGCTTTCCTCATTAAAAGTCCTACTATTCAACTTAAAGAACAGTTGAGTAGCTTTCTTCATCTCTGACTGAGTCTGCTGCTTGTCTGCCAGCTGTCATATTGTCCATGTCTGGGGGAGATTTTCTACTCAGAGCTCATAAAATATACTTCTGATGAGCTCTCTTTGCTTCATAACGAGATAGATTATGCTATGCTGAAGATATTTTCAGACATGTTCTCAAGGAAAAAATAAATCCAGTACTCCAGAGAGAAGATTCACCTTAAAAGTGAAGCTGCATAAATGGTGCATATCTTTTCCCCAAAGCTATATAGTGCAGCTCTGTGGCAAAATTCATTGTGGTATTTCTTTACCAGTTGATTTTGCCTCCATAATTATGAGAGGGTTGTATGTGTTTTACTTAAGAAAAGAAAAAGTATTACCCCTTTCCCCCTGTTTCTAGTACATAAACGCTGAATGAAGAGCGTGTACCTCCAGTGGCACAGGGAAGGTTTGTGAGTCCTCATTCTACCAGGATCTTATCACCAAAATACACAATCCATGTGTCTTTACAAGCCATGAAACACATCAGGCATTAAAACTGTGTGTGATTTTACCAAAACCAGTGGAGAGATGCTTTTCTACTCAGTAACTACAGTAGAGCAACTATACCTATTTTTAACACCTCTAAACTCAGATGGTCACCAAATCATAGAATTGTTTGTGTTGAAAGGGACCTTAAAGATCACCTAGTTCCAACCCCTGTCATGGCCAGGGACACCTTCCACTAGACCAGGTTGCTCAAAACTCATCCAGCCTGGTCTTGAACACTGCCAGGGATGAGTCAGCCACAACATCTCTGGGCAACCTGTTCCTTGATGCTCACAGGGAAAAAAGGCACATTTCAACATAAACAAGGACAAATGTCATCAGTTTGAAAGCATACACTTCAACTACATCTCACATAAATGTGCAGCTCCAAAAGTTGGTCCTAGACTTGTAGAACATTCCATGCAGATAGCAAGATGCACCTGCAAAGTTATTGCAATCTACCGTAGCTACAATAACTGCCTATTTAAGGCCACATCAGATTTTCAGGCAGACAAAACCTAAAACTTGCTGTATTAACTCACCCTTAGGAGAAATATGAAGACCACGATGACATACTGGGAGAAGCCAATAAGAGAACCAAAAACCAGAGCAAGGACCTCTTCTATCAAAGCACTTTCCAAACCACATTAAAGTTAGAAATAAAAGAAATAGCAAGAAAATTAATGTATTACAGTTATTTATGACCACACTGAGAAGAAAAGCAGACTGTCAGTGTTATTTGTACTATTAAATCACTGCCTAAAGCATATTTACTGTATTCTTTCAATCAATAACTCAGGAAGTTCCTTTCCCAGTCAGGTACCTTATTCTCTGGGTGGAATCACATTTGCCTTGTGTCAAGTCACTTTCTTCAAGTCACACACTTGAAGAAAGAAACCTTATTTCTTTCTTTAACAAGTGATTTAGAATATTATCTCCAAAATAGCTTGTTTCTTGAGGTGCTCTTGCAAGAAGCAGGCATTTGAAACCACTAACTCTTCAAAAATGCAGTACTCCCAGGTGTCTGATCCCCTGGGTGGATGATATCACAACTATGCAACTGTGTAAAACTGAGGTAGTATTCAAAGTCTCAGTACTTTTTAAAAGATTTGCCAGAGTCCCTGTGTTTTGCACAGAACATAACACTGCTGGCAAATGTGAAAAGCAGAGTGCATCAGGGAAGCTGGCCGCAAAACTCCAACATGTTTATCCCTGTGATGAGATTTAGGTGGTAGATAGCTGCTGAAGTGAAGCTGTCAGTACAGCAGATCTGGGAGTGTGCAGAGCAAGTTTTGTCATTGAAATTGCATTTAAGTTTTCAAATTCCAGGTCAGCGTACAGGCCTAAAGTGCCTTCCACAGAAACACAGCAGAAAACAGCCGCAAAAAGATGATTTATCTGGACAGTCAGGGAGAACTGTATCCCAAGGTTATGATATTAAATTGGGATGCAGCACTGGAAAACTTTACACAAGAAAACAAATCTGACTACAATTTTTCAGGTGCAGAATACAAGAGGGTTGAGGCAGGACTTTTTTCTCGTCTCTGGAACAAGTCTTTTTGTGGACTTGGGTTCTTGTCATTTAGCTATCTAGTCCCATATAAAAGAAGGTTTGTCTGATATTTCTTCACTCCTTCCAGTGCCTCAGAAAGGATCCACAGGCAGATCACACGTCAAAGATTACCTTGTGTTTTCCAGCCAAGCCCAGCTGCATGGATGGTGCAGGCAGTCAGCTGGGTCTTCACCTTCTAAAAAGAAGCTGTAGACTTTTAATAGTTGACAGGCCATTTGCTGGGGCTCACTTCTTTGCATTGCTTTGCTATTTTGTATTTTGAACTTTTTTGTATACCTAAAGGAAAAGTAAAGTGCTGTAGTCCCACTGCTATGTGCTGGAAATGGGCAATGATCAGCAATTCAGTTGAGCTGAAAAAACTGAGAGAGGGTCCACAGTCCTGACAGATAATAGTTGAAGCTCTTGCTCTGAGCTTTGTACACCTGATGGGCTGGGCTGAAGCTATCTGAAAAGTGGTCTGTGACATAGGCCAATCTTAGGTGTGTTGACTGACAGCCATGGTTTGGGCTTGGCAAATATTTAGATGTCCTAGAAGGGTTTTGAGGGTAATCCTCACAGGCTGAGATTGGGAATAAGACACTTTGTCGTCCTGAATTTTTCCTGTCACACCAGTTACTTGCTCTTACTATATGGCAGCCAGTGGAGGGTGGTTTTCTGAACTCCCAGGGACCCTTAGCTCCCTTTGGCCCACATTGTTTCATCACTTGCTTTTGAAAGTCTTGAACAAGACTGCAGGACTCCATAGAGAACCAAAATTAATTCAACAGTGAGAAGTGGACAAGGTATTGGAAATATCAGATAAGATATAGCGCTACTGTATTTTTGACCAAGAGTGAAGGAGCGTGTTACAGACCATCATGGCAGCAATTTCTTCTTCTGGCCCCAGCTGCTGCTTTTATCTTTTTCTCCTTTTTCTCTTCAAATTTCTTTCTTCTCAGTTTTTCTTCCCTTGAGACTATATCCACCACTACTGCTGTGACTGCAGTTCGTAACTATATTCAAAATACCTCTAATCTGTTAACTTGCAGTAGCTCAAAGCAAAAAGCAAGCTAAAGTGATGGGGAAATATTTGGGCAGCTACACAGCAGCTGGTAGCTGAGGTAGTTGCTTTAAGGCAATCTTAGGCTTCCTTTCACTCTTGTCCTGCATGTCACTATAACTGCAGCAGCATCTCACAATAATTGGCATCTGGGTTTGAGTTTTAGTTCTTTTTCTATTAGTATTTCCAAAGGCTTTACCATGGAGGGGTAGAGTCTTTTGGAGAAAGCTCCATGCAGTGGATAATGCTGATGATATTCCCTGTGAACTACTGATCTGTACATGAGAGACACTTAAATGATTAAGGAAAGTTCAAACATATACATATATAAAATGCATATACACACATACATATATGATCTATACATGTATTTGGTTATAACCCAGTTTGATGTAAGGTGATAACCAGCCTGATGCACTCTTTCCTTCCAGGTAATGCGTCTCCACAAAAATCAAAAGCACATGTGTGGGGCAAACAGGAGCTAGACCTTTCTCCAAGAGGCAATCAAGAAGCAACCATTGTATTTTTTTTCCTCCAAATCAAGTTTTAGAAGACTATTCATAATGCATTTATTCACATAAGTGCCTGTTTCCTCACTCAGATTACAGTCATCTGTGGTGCAATTAAGTGCCTGAAATAAGGGAGTTTTTTGCGGACAATGCTAAATTCCTGTCTACTGGAAAGAGAAGTTGTTTTGAAGACATTCATGATAAAAGCAAGGCTGTTGGTTTACATAGGCAGAAAGACATATGATGCCAAGTTTTATTAATGTATGTTTTTGTTTTTTCACCATTTTGTCAAGTACCCTGCAGCACAGTTCAGTGATAGCGGGTAGTGTTTGAATGAGTGGGTAAAGGATGTCAAAATGAGTACCAGAATGAAAGCATTAGCCTTGAATGTGGAAGGTCTAGTTGATTTAAAAGCTAATTCAATACTACAAGCCTTCACTCAGCTGGTTTGCTAAAAGTATGCAAACAAACTCTCTCTCTTCTTTTTTCCTTCCCATCTTTTGAATACTTGTTGCAGGCCTCAGGCATCTGTTCACAGGCTTTCTTTCCATGGAGAAAGAGCTTCTCACCTGCCTGAAAGATGGAGTTCAGACACCACACCATTCTAATTAGTTATGAAAGAGTTTTTTGGCTTCCTTTTGGTTCTGGCTATGCATTTTTTGTGTTGCTCATGCTTCCTAAACCTCCCTCAGCTACATCACCTCCGGACACTCACAGGCTGGTACAGCAAGTTGTGAAATGCTTAGCATTTGTCTCTGATCAGTTCTGGTCCTTTGTAAGCTGGCTTCTGTGCCATGGGGAGGATGTGGCAGGCATGAGGCAGGGATGGAAACTCTGGTTGTTCAGGGATTGAGCTGATCACCTCCTCATTAGCTTTGTTTCCAGCTCACTGGCCTATGGAATGACAGTCTGGAGGTCACTTGTTGGTTTGGATCTCCAGCTGGGTTTGTTGTGACATCTAGTTGGGAGCTGGGGCTGTCTCATCCTATTATAATTGGGTAGGTTTTTTGGCTTGTCTGGGCAGTGGAGGAGTTCTGTAACATTTTCATGTGTATTCTGATATCATATGTATGTATCTTGTCACAACTAAAGTGGCTTATTCACAAAAGAAGAAAGGAAAAGAATAAGTCTTTCTGATCCTGCAGGATAGAAATAGCCTTCTTGAATCAGTCTTCATCTGATGGTAGTGTAATTACGGATTATTTACCAAGATCCAGTCTCCTACTCAGAGTACAAAAATTGCCAAGGTGCCTGGCACTAGTAAATTAGATAACTCACAGGGTGATTTGTCATTATTACAGATCATTAGTTCCTTTCATGTTTAAACTTGCCCTTTCCAAAGACAGACTTTTTTTGGGCGTCTGGAAGACACAACATTCTTCAACCATGACTCGTCTGGTATGTTAATCATTGCACTGAATTGGTTCTGTCCTCTCCCAGAAAATAACATTAAAAGCTTTATAAAGTGAGAGCAATGAAAGCAAGCCACAAGTGGGCAGATGAGGCTTTGCCAACAGAGAGATTTTAAGGTCAGGAACTTTGCAACAGCTACAGTGTGAAAGTTACTGTTCTTTCCCTTGTTTCTGTGACCAACACTGTCCCCATCCTCTGCTCCCCAGGCCTTTAAGAAAAGAGCTCTCTTAACGGGAGATATGTGAAACTCATGGAGGTTCGACGCAACCGCCTGATCTAGACCACTTGGAAGTGACGGCTCCTAAAATCTTTTTACTTGCAGGCAGGAAAGTGTTACTGTACTGCCCTCTAATGCTCACACACTTGCATTCACTCACGGACAGGGAGGTGCAAGGTTAGTGCCGATGAGTAGGCAAAACGCTGGGGTTTTTTGCCTGGTGTCATCGCATAAAACTGGAAAAACAAGGCCTTATGATAAATTCAGTGCGCTTTTCCTATGCAAGCTCACTTGTTATTATGCAGTGAAAGCACGAATTACTGAGCACTTTGAGGCTGTAATCAAATTTGTGGATAAAGTTTGCTGTGAGTGAATTGTCCCACAGTAATGTGCTGATAGGCCTCAGTCTGATACAGGCACTGAGAAGTAAAATAAGGCAACTCAGTACAACTGGGAAAAACAGGGGAACTTCCTTGAACAAAATCATTATAGACATGTTAGGTTCCTGTTCCTTTAAATTTTAGAGCGTATAAAAACGATGCCCACTGGTCCATTATATCTTACAGAACCATTTCACAAGATCTCTTAATCTTTTTCTGGAGCTTTCCTACCCTGAGTTTCTTATTGTTCTCTTTCTGCATCACCTAAAACCCTGTCAAAATTTAAACCCACTATCCTAATCCTAGATTGACTGTTTGAGCTTTGTGCTTTCATACATCCTGTTTTGCACTTAAATCGATGCCAACAGATCTCCTCCTCTTCTTCCTTGCAAAGACATGCAGAAAAGGGGGAGGGAAGAGGGTGTGGATGGGCAGGAGCTCCAGTTTAAGACTCAGCAGCATTAAGCTTCTTCTAGCTTCAAAACTTGACCTTGGAGTCTGAAAGCTACAGCAGCAGTGGCAACCACATCGTGGGAGCAGGGTAGGGGCAGGAGGAGGAAAAGGAGGGAGGGAAGGGATGCAAGCAAGGAGACACATCCACAGAAATCCAGTGAGGGAGGGCCAGGATGTAAACTAGTTTATCAATCTGCATGAATATTAACAGTATCATTTAAGCCAACATTCTGCCCCATCTGCAGAGTTTCACTGTAAGAGGTTTCTCTAATAGGGCATGATGTCTCCAAGTGTCTTTTATTAATAATTAAAATGTTGTATCTTGAATTAGCACCTTGTTTGTGGAAGTTAACACTGCGTTCGCAGTGTCAGGCAGGGGAGATCCTAGTGCATATGCCGAGGTGAAGCGGTTAGGTATGCAGTCTTTTGCCTTTCTCTTCATTATTTACATTTCAGTGCTTCCTAAAAGCTGTGAGATCATGCCCTTCTTGTGGTAGGCTCCTGTTCCACACCTCTCTTCTGCATCTGCAAAATGACAATGCTTTCATTTGTCATGCACTTTGAGGCCTGCCAAAGGAAAGCATCATGTATGAGCTGGTCCGAAAAAGGACTTGTGTGCCAACAAGCTTGTTTGTCAGAGTATACTAGTGGGGCTATTAAATGCTAGAACCAAGTAATCTTGCCTTGTTTGTGTCCTTAGACTGTCATAGGCAAGCTCCCTTGAGGCACATAATAAGAGGTGGTTCTGGAAAAAGAAAATACACATCAAGGAAAGAATATGCACATCTAGGAATTCCTTTCTGCTGAGGAGGGATGGGAGACAAATGCAGCACATCAGGTAGGTGTGCGCTAATAAGAAACTCAGCTAGAATGGCACTGATAAGACTCAAGTGGTAATGGTGGAGGAGTGTCAGTGCCATGGACAGGCCGTAAAGGTAAAGGGGTAAAGCACTGACTCATTGCATGGCTTGTAGTGCATGGGAATGCATCTGTGATCAACGACAACCTCCTTCAGGGATCTTAGACATATGGAACAGGAGAAGAGTAGTAATTAAAGGATAAGATGCAACCAATCCACATACAAAATATTTTAGTTGCAAGCTTGTTCATTTTTTTTTCTTTTACATTTTTCCTTTGTTGTTGAATTTATGTGTGGCAACAGTCTGGAAAGTCTCCACAAATGCAGGTTCATAGCTACTGATCTGCCGTAATAATAAAGTGTAGGGAATGAAGTAGAAATGGCAAAAACAGGACTGAATCCACAAAATGCAAAACAGCCCCTGGCACAAAGATGTTGAAGGAAATAATAATCCAGGCATAATGGTTAACCAGGTGTAATCCATACTGTATTGAGGTTATGTGTTTAGCTCAGGATGTGGTGAAGCTGGAGCGACCAAGACTCTGCTGGGGTGTGCTGTCAGAGTGCACCCAAGCTCAAAGTGACTTTTCTCTGGCAAGCTGTGATGACCCTGGACCACCCCCTACTATGCTTTTGATCCAAAATGAGCAGAGCAAGTGACTTTGTGAGCACCTGCAACTGGGTCCATACTTGGAGGTTGCAGTGTTTACATCAGTGCAAGCAGGTCTTTCATTTAGTCGTGTTTGAAAGTCCTTGAGTCAGAAATCCCCTTTTGTGTCTAGAATGGTGTAGTGGTTTAAGCCCAGCTGGTAACTCAGTACCGTGCAGCCATTAGCTCACTCCCCTTCCCCTTTTCTTCCCCCCACTCCCGGAGGAATGAGGAGGAGAATGGAAAGAATGTAACTCCCACGGGCTGAGATAAGAGCAGTCCAGTAACTCAGGTATAACACAAACCATTGCTGCTACCACCAATCATAATAATGGTAAGGGAAACAACAAAGGAAGAGAATACAACTGCTCACCACCTGCAGACTGATACCCAGCCTGACCGAGCAGTGATCTAACCCTCCAGGTTACTGCCCCCAGTTTATATAGTGGGCATGATGTGCTGTGGTATGGAATACCTCTTTGGTCAGTTTGGGTCAGGTGTTCTGTCTCTGCTTCCTCCCGGTTTCCCCTCCTCCCTGGCAGAGCATGAGGCTCAGAAAGTCCTGGGTCAGACTAAACATTACTGAGCAACAACTGAAAATATCAGTGTTATCAGCGCTGTTCCCAGGCTGAAAGTGAAAAACACAGCACTGCACCAGCTACTAAGGAGAAAAATGACTGCTACTGCTGAATCCAGGACAAATGGTGTAAAAGGGTTTCAGAATTAGGCTCACATCGCTTGCAAAACAGTGTCTTCCAAATTTTTAATTACTCTACAGATTTACTTTACATGGGGTAAGGAGGATCACTGATGGGAGTGGGCCTACAGGGATGCTGAGGCCAGACTCTTCATTAGGGATTGTAGTGATAGGACAAGGGGTAATGGGTTCAAACTTAAACAGGGGAAGTTTAGATTGGATATAAAGAGGAAGTTCTTTACTATAAGGGTGGTGAGGCACTAGAATGGGCTGCCCAAGGAAGTTGTGAATGCTCCATGCCTGGTGGTGTTCAAGGCTGGTACGGACATAACCTTAGGTGACATGGTTTCGTGCTAAGTATTCCTGCCCATGGAAGGGAGGTTGGAACTAAATGATTTTAAGGTCCTTTCCATCCCTAACTATTCTATGATTCTATGTTTCTACATTGCCAACACAGCTATGAGTGAGCTACCAGATTTTTTCCAGACATGGAAAGCTATTTGTTCTCATCTGCTCTAGCCGTAAAATTATGCTAATTCTAAAAATTACTTGGATGCTAGATTTATTAGTCAACAGATTTGGAAGAAGAAAAAGAAATCCCTAAGAAGCAGATGCAGATGAGATTATTTAGAAAAAGGTTTGTCTATTATTACAGAGCAGACAGTGCAACAAGGCACTCTCATGAATAAAGATGAACCTTTTTGTTTCCTATTTGGTAACTATTTTAGCACCCATTACCTTCTTCACTTTCCTTTTGTGCTGCTTTAGTCACTGGTTTCTAATTCTGTGTTCTCAGGATAGCTGGTGCACAGGAGGCTCTTAATATTTTGGTTGGGTGTTGAAATTGTTTGAGGACAAATTATATAGCTAAACTGAAGGATAAGAGAATTAAGAGACATGTCTGAGGTCACACGACAGGTTAATGGCTAGTCACAGTTTGAATCCAGGAACTTGTAGTTATTAGACTTCTGCTGCAATCGATTGCATTGTCTCCTGCAACTCTGGAGTGCTATAATATCACTTGAAAATTGATGTAAAGGCTGCATAGGTGAAAATTAAAAACGTAGCCAAGAGAAAAAGATTGAGTTATCAGGAATCACTAACAAGCATCCAATGCTGATCTTTTCTTGAACAAACAGGCTGGTCTCTGCTAAGATATTCTTGATACCTCCAAAGAAATTAATCAACTCTCAGAAGTGGCAAGTGTCAGTAATAGTATCTTGCCTATAGATCATTGAATACATAGTGAAGACTGTGCTTGCAATAAAATCTTTCTTCCTTTTGTTTCCTTTGTGGAATATGCTGACACTTACTGCTCTGCTGGGAATGTTATGTGGGAGAAATTCTGGAACAAGGCAGAGTACAGCTCTCCTTCACCTGTCTCCTTCCAATTAAACCTCTGTGGATTTACGTCTTAATGAAATGGCAGTTATACTTTCTTTTTTCGATTCATCTTTGCTGTTAAAAAACACTACTTCAAACATAATAGGTGTTGTCTGCAACTGCTTAAATTGGGCATAAACATTTATTGCCTCCCTAGCTTATAAATGCAACCTCGCTGTTCACAGGGATGAGGAAAATTCCACTCAAGGTCAAATGACCTGACATTTTCAGGCAGCCTCATTACCCACATCAGCACCGTAGAATATGAGGCAGAACATCTGGTAGTGCCATAAAAATTATATAAATATATGTATATTTGCTTTAGCTCTTCATGCCAGTGTTGAGCCTCTACTCTCATTTTGGGTCAATATTCTGAAGAACTGTGAGAGTCTCGGTGCTGGAGGTTTAGCTCAAAAGGTTTCTTGGTCTCTGCAATTCCCTGTATCCAAAATAAAATCATGGGGATAGAGAAATTGGCAACTCTTGCTGCTTGCCTGCACTCTTGGATTTCAAGCAGAGATGCCTTGGCCAATTTGATATGCATTTTGTCTCATGTGTCTGACACCTGTGAGGTAGCTCTTTATTGGAGAGCTATCAGTATTCCTCTGTCGTCATGTCTATCAATGAAGTTTGCTCACCAAAATGAAAATGAGTTACAAAACTGGAAGAAGAGAGGATGCTTGGCAGCATGAAAATTTCTGTGCTCCTGTGTTGCTGCCCTCTGATGAGTTTCTGCCCTTTTGCTTTACAGTATGCCTTTCAGACTCTTTGAAGGGCATGGAAGGGCAGCAGCACCTCACCAAGCCCTGCAGGAGAAACCCACCTAGCTCATTTGAGCTGCATGAATGGAATTTACTGAGCTCCTTGGGGTTTTTTGCCTGACTCCAATCCTGATAAGAGTAGTTCTGGGTCTATTTTGTATCAGTGGGTTATGATCACACAGTGACAGCTGAAAGACATTGCTTTCTGGCTTTGCATTCCTCCTGAAGTCTGACACATCTGAGGTGAGGAAGGAGAAAAGTGCAAGATCTGGCTCTCCAGCTTCTTGTCATATGGAAACACTGCTGTTCAGAGTATCTTTAGTACAGAACTTGGAGTAGCTTCCCCTCCCTTTGAGGCAGGGGAGCGCTGCAGAAGAGTGGTGCTGGGCTGAAAAGCTGCCTGAAATACATGCACAGTACAGTCCATCTACACAGCATGACTGCTTTGTAATCCATTAGCACTCCTGTTTATTTCAGTACAGTGCAAATGTCTCTATTCAGCATTCAGGAACTCCTGCAGATGCTGTAACCATCCAAAGCTAGAACTTTTGTTTTCGAAAGATCCCAGAATCCCAGTCGCTCCCAGAAGCTCCAGGATTAAGGTAATGAAAGCAAAGTTATCTACCAAGTAGTTGCTGTGGTGTATGCTGTGTTAGTCTGTATCTGTGATGTAGAAGACAGCCAGGAAAATAGAGATCTTGGTGGGGAAGTGTCGGATGCCTTCATAAAACCAGTCCTCTCCCATTCCCTGACCTGCACGTTTTCAGCTGAAGTACAGAAGGCATAGCAAGGTCATCCATCCTCCAGAGAAATTATTTCAGCCTCAGTCATCATATTGCTGCAGCCAGGAATAATAAACACAAGCTCTACACCTTTCTGGTGACTGGTTGGAAACCCCTGCAGACAGCAGAGTATTGGAGCAACACAGGGATTAACAGTGGGCAATAATACACTTTCCTAGGTGGCCTTAGTGGAATTCCATGCAGAGATGTGAAACCAAGATAACCTAAACCCACCACCACTTCTCTCTGTATGCTATATTGTCTTAGCACACTTCCTTGCCTGTATTTTAAAGTGCTGGCAATTCAGAGTAATTTAAAACCTCATCAGTACTCACTAAAGGGTTGGGGTTTAGAACCTCAGTTGATTAAGTCCATGTAGACGAGTCATAAGAGTAAAACTCACAGTTTTCAGTGCAGGAAAAAAAAAAAAAGAAAAAAGAAAAGATTCTATAGCCTAGCTATTCAAAAGCAATTATATTTTTAGTTACACAGAGAGACATTTTCAGATTTCTAATTGCTCCAAATCTATCTGCTAAAGAGTCATTACATTCCTTTTTAACCCCTCTCTGACACCAGGAACTAATGCTGTAATTGAACTGTGTCACCAGTGATCTCAGTTCAAGATCATTAGCAGAGTTGCTCTTTTTCCTATTTGCTCTAACATTACTGCTTATTGCCTACAGGCATAGGGCCAGATTTGCTGCCAGCATATGTGGGTACAACACCACTGAGATCGGTGCTGTTGTGTCCAATTAAGCCTGTGATGAGGCTAGCCCCATGTGCTGTGAGCCTTCATTAACCAATATATTCCCATTACAGATTATGTCCTGTTCACCCAACTACATCCTCTTAAACATGTGGCAACCCAAGAATCAAACTCAGTAACATCACGCTTTTGAATTCTCCACAATTATTTTATGCCATATCCCCATTTTGGGGCAATTTCATATGCACACACAAGATTCTGATTTCACATGCAGGCAATAAAGGAATAATACTTTTAAATAACTTGGGCTGCAGTACAGTCTCCGATACCTTGTTGATATAACTGTGTATATGTAAAATGTCCTTGGATCATTTCCTTTCTCTCCACAGACCTTATTTGAAGAATGAAAGAAACAGAATCAAAATATCATTGTAAACATGTGTCCTGGGTTCAGCAGTAGCAGTTATTTTTGTCCTTCTTAGTAGCTGGTGCAGTGCTGTGTTTCTGACTTTCGGTCTGGGAACAGCGCTGATAACACCGACGTTTTTAGCTGCTGCTCAGTAATGTTTACACTGACCAAGGACTTTCTGAGCCTCATGCTCTGCCCTGGGAGGAGGGGAAGCCGGGAGGAAGCAGAGACAGAACACCTGACCCAAACTGACCAAAGAGGTATTCCATACCATAGCACATCATGCCCAGGATGTAAAACTGGGAGTTACCTGGAAGGGCTAGATCACTGCTCGGTCGGTGGGTGGTGAGCAATTGAATTCTCCTCCCTTGTTATTTCCCTTATCATTGTTATTATTGGTGGTAGTAGCAGCGGCTTGTGTTATACCTTAGTTACTGGCCTGTTCTTATCTCAGCCTGTGGGAGTTACATTCTTTCCATTCTCCTCCCCATCCCTCCTGGAATGGGGGATGTGGGGGGGTGGGGGAGTGAGGACAGGTTGGGAGGGGCAGGGAACGAGCAGGCTACATGGTTTTCTAATTTACGACTAAGCTTAAACCACCACAACATGATAATCAGGTTATATGCAGTTTACACTTTAAATTAGAGGGCAGGTTTTGTTGTTCTTATGAAAAAGAAGCACTGAATGTTGGGGATATTGCTAAATGCAGGCCTAGAAGGTGATATTTGATCATATACAGTATAATAGCTGTTGGCAACTGATCATGTGAGTCCTATAGCATTCCTTTAATTAAGATTCTACCCACATTTCTGCATTAAATTCTGCCATAAAAATATGTTCTGTACTGTAATCTGGAATACAGATCTTAGCACAGCAGTAATATTTTTGGTTTGTTTTGAGTTTCATTCCAAAAAATCATTCAGCCATTTTATAGCAGGGAAAGATAAAGAGTAAACTGGAAGTTTTCAAGCCCTCAATTATAAACTTAACTCATCTGAGCCCAAGATTAATGCTCCTAAATGCAGTAACTCAATCTCATTCCCCTGGCATTGCACAGTTTAGAGCCCAGCATTTATTCAGCAGGTATTGGAAGAGTTTGCTTGTGCCAGTGTCTATCAAACCAGTTGATTCATAACATGCCTTACCACTCTGAGTACATGTTGCCCAGACTGATGTTGGTATCTATGGCCCAAATCTGCCTGTGCTCCCCCTTGATGGACCATCTACCATTTAACTGTTAGCACAGCCTTCACAGCTCTTGTCAGTATAACTTACTGGCATGAGCACCACCATGCAACTAACCTTTGCACAGCCAGGGTTGGCTCACATCTGATCAGGGCAGAGGACAGGAGAAAGTGATTTGTGACCATCTATATGTGATTGCATAGGCAGCACACGAGGAGAAACTGCTTTCTGGGCCAAACTGTATCCCATGACCTGTCAGAAAGGTTACATTGAGATGAGAAGCCCCATTTCCATTTTTACGTGCTCCATATTGAAACCAGGGTCTCTAGGGGCAGAAAACTGAGCTTGTATCTGGGCCAAGATCCCAGTTAACTAGGTCACTGCTGTGATTGTGTCACCTGCAGTCAGCTCAGCTCCCAGGGGAAAAACAAATCCCATGTGGTAGCAGCCGCATGCCTCCAACACTGCTGCCGAAGGAAACAGCCCTGCTCCCCGGATTCAGGCTGAGCAGCTCTTTCCTCTCTGTGGAAAGCGCATCAGTGCAGTTGAAGGCGCACTGAGGTATGGGGTGGGGAATGGATCATGAGTAATACTAATCCAAAAGAGGGGAGGGGGAGGGGGGGAAGAAGTCGTCAGGCTTAACCAGTTTGGATTCCCAATCTTATTCCCCTCTAGTCACATCAACACTTAGGGCATCAGCCACAAGCAAAAGTCAATGCCAGCACAGCAGAGGAGCGAAGCTGTGGACAGCACAGATAACTTGCTGTAAAAGCATTGCTGGCTGATGGCAATTTAAGATGTGTGGAGAAGTACAGCTTGAAAGTTCAAGAACAGTGATTTAGTGATGACCAGAATCGCTCCCTGAACCACTGTGTCTGTTATGAGGACCCAGATTTTGACTCAGTCTGTGACTGATACATCACAGTTTTTGTAATCTTGAGAAAGTAGCAGGTTTGGGAACTTCCCAAACCTTTGGACTAGCTCAATATGTATAAACATTCTCCTTTCTCTGAAGCTTAATAAGAGTTTTTATATCATTATTACATAATTTTCTCTGAATTTACACCAGTTTTGTTATATTACCCTCAAATCAATAATATGATCTATTTTCAGTTTTTACTTAGCATAATAAAGACTGAAAAAATTACTAAAGCTAAAATAAAACAAATTCCCCAGGCACAAATGGAATTAAAAGGCTACAAAGACTATATATTCCCAGCTCCTCTCACTTTAGGTAGACATTAGCCTGAGCTCTTCTCAAGCACCCAGTACCGCTTTAGCTTAGCTCCCCTAGCTCAGAGGCCAAGTGCATGAACACCCCTGGTCTTTTCATGGCAACTGTAGGGAAAACTGTGTGAAACACTCTTACCAGCACTCCTCTACAGCATGTCACAGACCCACTTTTCCCTTGCTTCCCTTATTTACCCAAAAGTAGCTTCGCTTCAGTGGTGCTGAATACATCCAGATCACACAGGAGTCAAGACACTAGTATAAATGCCGATTATTCTTATTAGCTGCTGAAAAATAAACATTATCATTACATTTCCAAAATTAGGTTCCACATTGATGTCTTCCTGTGGTGTCGTTCATATTAAGCCATAAAGGTTTAATCTGCAACTACAGTTTTTCTTGCTTCTGTGGGATTATTTTATCACCTTAACGTTCCCCTAATAGATGGTATTTTGGGCATGCAAAATGATGAGTGTGTACTGTAAACCAATTAGGCTTTATTTAAAAAATGAAATTGTCATAAACAATGGAAAAATATTATGAATATTATGAAGAGAAATTCTTGAATTTCTTGATAGTTCTTGCCTTCAGAAACTGTGCTGTTTAGCCAGTCTGCTAAACCGTTGGAACAGTTTTATTTTTAAATTATATGGCTCCTGTGCTAACATGTTTCTTGCTCTGTAGAACTAATTACCATCTATCCCATACATTATTGTACGTGCTTTCAGTTTAAATCAAAAGTTAGATTTATTCAGTGATTCTTTCTAAAGGAACAGGAGACAAAAAGATGCATGCCCTCAGACTAATTTTATCCTACGGAAAATTTCATTTTACCTACTGTCATATTTTAAAGAGTTAATTTCCATTTTGACTGTGTTTCATTAATAGGCCACTAGAAGCTTATAAACACTTCAAGGCTTTTAAGATTGTGTTTTTGAGAAAATGATTAATTATGCAGTGTTATGGATTATGATGCCCTCTTTTCCATGGTTTCCGGACTTCTTGCTTCTTGTCATGTAGCTCCAACAGTTTGATGAGCACACGAATATTTTTTTCCTCATTTGTTCTAAAAGAAAGTGTAGTACTTTGTAAAGGACATATTGCACATTGAAAATCTGCCACTCACACAGTCAGGTTGTCCTGTGGTGCATATTATATACAACTGCTCTACGCTTGATTGAGATTAGCTTAGTACTTGTGCAAGACCCCAGACTATCAGCTGCAGAGACTGACAAGTTTAAAGCCAGCAGGCACAGTGGCAATCATCAAGACTGATTTCCCACACAATACAGACCACATACCTTCCTCACTAATTCTTCCAAAGGAGAGATTTTTTTCTTCCTGTAGCATGAGAGCTATTTTATCTATGAGACAGCAAAGGGACAGTGTCGCCATTTACTGCGTTGCCCCCTTTTTTGCTGAAACAATGAATAGTTTCTTTACAAAAGTAATTCTTAGATTCTTTAATGGATGATGTGAACTGGAGATGAGAAAATCTTAAAACAGGGGTCTTTACTGGAGAGTATCTATCTCAGTTCTTAATTAATACAGACAGTGTGTCCAAGCCCTCCTAACATTCTACTGTCTTCTTGAGAATACCGTGAGTGACTTTATTCCCAGGAATATTAATGCTTTTCTCAGTACACAGACACTGCAGAGAAATTGCACTTTTGACTTAATTGCCAATTCCCACATCAGAAACCTGACCTAACAGGCCTACTTTACTTGGAGGACAGCCCTGCACTGCAATGAAATAGTTTTTCAAATGCAGGCAGGAAACAACTGATATGCCAGGAATTGTGCACCAATATTGTCTGTCTGTAGGGCAGTGCAACGGCCAAGTGCATTAAGCAGCCCTGAGGATGCTTCACTGATGAGGCATCAACAGAAAGGTGTGCTGATTATGAAGAATAATGTTTTGAACTGATCTGTCCATCCCTGTAGAGGAACATGGTGGGGAGGTAGAGAAACCTCTTGTTCCCCCAGGGATTTTTCTTGTTATTTTACTTGTTACAAGAGACCAGCAATCTATATTTGTGAAGCAAACAGGCAGACATGGGTGTCCATTCCTCTTGTCCCTAATATAGTAGTAACCCCAAATGAGCTTGTACAGACAAAAAAATAGAAAAGCCTAGAAAGCAAAAATTACCCAGCTCCTCTCTAGTCTGGGAGTGGGGGTGTCCTATATAGTCAGGCAAGTACTCTGCACATAGAGCTGGTCCCCTTTCTTCCAGGGACACTGGGAGATGCAATTCTTATCTGCCATGAATAGTTAGCATGGAAACAAACATTTACTTACTGTTATGGCTAAAATGCAGCAGCTATCCCCCCCATGATTTTTCTGCTAGGATCTCACATACCAATTCATGATCATGCTTTGACTTTTGTGCTTTCCATTATTCTTGGAGTAGCTTGCACATGATGGACTCTACCTTGTACGAAATTCAGGGAACAGCATCAACTCCATGTTACAGAGGGAGAGACAAAAAAGGCTGACCAAAGAGTGTGGACATGTGTCATCTTCTACGTATACTTAAGCTGATGGAAGGAGCTGCTGACGGAAGGAGCTACTGCCACTTACCCAGTGCCTAGCTGTAAGGGGTCTAATAGCCACTCTCCCAGCAGAAGATACCACTCCTCCAGACTATCTCAGCTGCTCATGGCAAAGCTTACCAACCCATTTCATCCTAGACAAGTGGGCCCCACTTAGGAGGGCAGTGAGTACATCTCTGCTAACTGAGCTGGCTATCAGTACATTCCTAAAAGCAACTTGGAATGGATTGCCTCTGGCAAGGGTGGTTAGCTAGGAGGCAGGGCCTAGCTGGTCACCCTTTTAGCTGACACTGATGTAGCTGGGAAAAGGATGTGTGTTCCCACTGTGAATTGCCCAGGGTCACACTGTGGCAACAACAGACTTGGAACTGCTTCAGTTAAGAAACAGAAGATAAGCACAGGGAAGGCAGAAAAAAATTCACAGCAGAAATTCTATGGTGAAGTAAAAAGAGAAGATACAAGAAAAGCCAAGGGGGATAACGGTTTTCACTGTTAGAATAAAGTCCCTTATTCAATATTAGAAGCAAACACCTTTTCTTTGATTCTTCACTTTTTGCGAGAAAATCTTTACACAAACAACTCCCAGTTTTCTGAGGTAGCAACCAAATAACCCTTCTGAAAAACTGTCAGACTGTGATAATTAAAGCTGCTATTGAAAAAACTGGATTTGAACCTCTGCTTGACAGGGAGAGGGCATTATGCAGTAGCCTGCACTCCCTTTGCACCATACAGCCTTTCTGTTGCAATGAACTCACTAAAAATGATAGTTAAATCACAACAGACAAACATAATGAGCTTGTGCTGCAATGTTTAATAAGTTAATCAAGTATGTTAATGATACATATTTACAAGAAAGAAGTTTGACTCAAAATCAAGTCAGGAAAAAACAAAGGCTAGTAATAAGAACAGCTTTGAATTGACAAAGTCCAGATGAATATGAGATAATTTGGGCATCAAAAGGAGAACAGAGAAACTGGTAATAGATGAAGCTATGATGAAGAGCTGAATTTCACAGCATATCCAATTACAAAAGTCATTACTGATGGGAATAGCAAAACAACTTCTCTATACAGGATATGAGCAGAATTCAGTGGATTACATTGTCTAAATCTGTACCACATTTCATATTTATTTTTAAAAGTGGCTTGATACTGTGGAATTTGAATCTGAATCCCGATGTCTTAGAACATCTGGAATGTCTCACATTTTTGGTTGGTTCACTAGAAATTGAGGCAGTTGTGAGGTTAGGGCTTCAAACTTTATTTCCCCTCTACAGCATAAAGCATGTTTGGAGTTGCTTAGATTAAAGTTTCTTTTTTTCTTGGCAATTCTTACATCTTCAAAAATAAAACTACTGGAGTAGAATCATCCCACTGTAAAAGCTCCAGGTTTAGATAACTTGGTGGGTTGACCCTGGCTGGATGCCAGGTGCTCACCAAAGCTGCTCTACCATTCCCCTCTTCAGCTGAACAGGGGAGGGAAAGTATCACAAAAGGCTCATGGGTTGAGACAAGGACAGAGAGAAATCAGTCACCAATTACCGTCATGGACAAAAGAGAGTCAAAATGGGGAAAAAATAATTTATCACCAATCAAACCATAGTGAGGTAATTAGAAATCAACCAAATACTTCAAACACCGTCTTCACACCCTTCTTTTCTTACCGAGCTCAACTACACTCCTGAATTCTCCACCTCCTCCCCCTGAGCAGCACAGGGGGATGTGAATGGGGTTTGTGGTCAGTTCATCACATGTTGTCTCCGCTGCTTCTTCCTCCTCAGGCTCTTCCTCAGCCCCAGCATGTGGTCCCTCCCACAGGAGACAGTCCTCCGTGAACTTCTCCAACATGAGTCCTCCCCACAGGCTGCAGTTCTTCACAAACCGCTCTAGTGTGGGTACTTAAAATGGGATAGGGTCCTTCAGGAGCAGACTGCTCCAGCATGGGTCCCCTGTGGGGTCACAGGTACTGCGAGAAGTCTGCTCCAAAATGGTGTTCCCACAGGGTCACAGCCTCCTTCAGGTGTCTCTCTGCTCCGGTGCAGGGTTCCCCGTGGGCTGCAGGTGGATATCTACTCCATGGGCTGCAGGGCACAGCCTGCCTCATGATGATCTGTGGCACAGGCTGCAGGGGAACCTTTGCTCTGGCATCAGCAGCGCATTGTGCCCTTCTTCTGTGCCGACCTAGGGTTTGCAGAGTTGTTGTTCTCACATATTTTCACTCTGCTCTCCCATTGCTGCTCCACAGCAGGTTTTTTCCCCACCTTCTCAAATCTGTTATTCCAGAAACTCTACTATGGTCAGTGCTGGACTTGGCTTTGGCCAGCAGTGGGTCCATCTTGGAGCCAGCTGGCATTGGATCTATTGGACACAGAGAAAGCTTCTAGCAGCTTCTTACAGAAGCCACCCCTGTAGCCCCCTCTGCTATTAAAATCTTGCTGTGCAAACCCAATTTAGATAAGAAATGGCACCCTCTCTTGATCTCAAAACTGCGAACCTCATATAGATGGCTGAAAATGAAGACCAAAGGGCATCCCAACTGGGACTTAGCTACATGACTTTTACTGAAAAGATTTTGTAATGAATAGAAAACCCATTTTCTTTCTATTTTCTTTCCTTTAGAGAGAAAAATTATTGGTGCTTCTCTCTGGGTTTTGAGTTCAGATTTCTGAATTTCCAAAGGCGGGGGGAAAGAACCACTAAGCCTCATTGCAATACTCTATAAGGGGGGGGGGGTAGGGAAGTGGTTTTTGCAGTGACATCAGTGTGCTGGAGAGATGAAGGGCGAACTTGGAGCTTGGCACAGTGTCTCCCTTGTTACTGCCCTGCGGTGCTTCACTCCTACCCCTTCAACTACTATTGACTCAAGGTGGCACATTCACAAGGTGCTGTATCACTCCATGTGATTCCAACCGAGCTACGGAATATGCGAAAAGATTTTACCCGTCAACCCGGGGAGCACATCATCACCTGGTTGCTCCGATGC
>WYDI02013733.1:5874-17891 GCA_009867235.2 Psittacus erithacus
GGTGGTAGCAGCAGCGGTTTGTGTTATACCTTAGTTACTGGACTGTTCTTATCTCAACCTGTGGAAGTTACATTCTTCTTTATTCTCCTCCCCATCCCTCCGGGAGCTGAGGGAGGAAGGGGTGGGGGGGTGAGTGAGCGGGCTGCGTGACAGGCCTTAAATCACGACAGAGCTGAAAACACTTTTCTAGATGTCAGTTAGACTTCACAACACCATTGTCTTGTGAAGATGTGAAAATTAGAGGATGTACAGTTTTATTTAGCCTGATAGGCTCCACAAGGGCAGAGCTGGGAACAGAAACACTGACCTTTAGCTTAGTTCAACAAGAAGCATTAGATGTCTTCAGCATTCTGTGCTTTGGTCTGCTTAGAAAGTCCTTTCTAAGATATTTACGTGGTGCTTGCAGTGTTTGCAGGTTGTTGACTTGTCTTGTTTGTAACAGTCAAGATGTTTTGGGGAATGCCAGTGGTGGGTAAGTGGAGTTGGATCTAAGCCCTTCAAAGTTCTCTAAATGTGGTTCCTGGCTTACCTTAGGTGAGGACACTCTCCACCCCTCTTTTTGTGTCCATGCAGCAAGGAGTAGGTGATTCAGAGACAGAAAAGCCAAGAGGGAGACTCGTCTAAATACATGCCCATGGCTGGTGGCTAGGCTAAAGGAGCCCTGGAGCCCTGGCCTCAGCTTCCTGCAGCACATGGGGATTGTTAGCACAAACTAGACAAACGGAATTAATCTGAACCATAAATCCCAACCAAGACCATCATTTTTGTAGCTCTTTTCCAGCCTGTTAGTAGAGCTCAGATGGCTGTGCCTAATTATGGATTGCTGTAGGCAAGGGATAGATGCCTTTCTCTCCAAACCAGGCAATTCTGCACAAATGGCATGACCAAAGGGGTGTGCCCAGGGCATGTTCAGGGTAAGTATGATACCTTCAGGATCAGGCAGTCCTGAGAAGTAGGTAAACCGAACTGATGCCTTACGCAAACTACTTTCTACTCCCAAAGATTTACAAATTCAAATCCCCAAAACACATAAAAGAACAAATTGCATTGCAGTGATACTACAATGTTCAGATGATGCCTGAAGAGCTGTGATAGATTTAGATGCCCTTCATTGCAAAGAAATCTGGAAACTATTTGAGATTAAAGCCAGCCCTTAGAGCAGTTCACAGTGCTCCTTTTACTTTTTATTTGAACTGCTTCCCAGGGGAAAAAAAAAGAAACTGAGCCCTACAGATCTTTTTATAGTGTTGTAGTTAAGAGATTCCCTTGGTAACAGTCCATGTGAATGTCTGCTCTCTTTATATCTCCTTCTGTGCTGTTAATTATGAAATTTAGTTCCTCCTTCAGAAAATAGGTTTGATGCAATTGTAGTTGGAAGGTGTGTGAGCAGGGAAAGAACTACAGTGTCTTCCTTGCCAGCTGATGTAAAGAAACTTCAGTTACTATATACCTCCCACACCCTTAGAAGCTGACAATCAGGCCATGTCATGAATCAGTGCTGGGGAGCTGGCATTAGAACATTTTTCACATGTGGCATTTTTCATACAACCTTGTTATTCATATTTAAAGTAATGTTCTGGACCTCACCAATCCACAGACAGTGGGGGAAGATAACAGGCTTAAATACATTTTCTGCCAACTTTTCTGATTCAATATGCTTTTCTTCAATATTCAAGTCAAATATTGCATCTAGATATTGTAATGACTTAAAACAAATGGATTGAAAATCTGTAGAAAGTTATCATAGAATATCTCATGTTGGTACGGACCTGTAGAGATCATTGAGTCCAATTCCCTGCTCCTCACAGGACTACCTGATCTTAAACGATATGACTAAGAGCACTGTGCAGATGCTCCTGGAAGTATTAACCCATG
The DNA here is from genome assembly GCA_009867235.2 of Psittacus erithacus. Taxonomy (NCBI): domain Eukaryota; kingdom Metazoa; phylum Chordata; class Aves; order Psittaciformes; family Psittacidae; genus Psittacus; species Psittacus erithacus. The sequence goes on from WYDI02013733.1 coordinate 7,750, forward strand.
GAAAATATTTTGAAGGGTTTCTCGAAAGTGGTACACAGCTTTTTTGTTTTTTTTTTTATAAGGAAGGAAACAGTGATAAAGCAAAGGAAAAAAACAATGACTCATCACAGAGATAGTATAAAGAACAGGCATTTTTCTAGTTATTTTTATAACTATATATTGTTATCCAGGAAGTATTAATACAACCCATTATTTAAACAATAGTCCAAAGACACCTGTTGATTATTTGTAATGATTACTGAGGCTTAGTTAATAAGAAACTGTTAAAGAGTAGTACAAAAGGTTGATGAGTGTATCTGTAAATCAGTAGTCATGGAGCATACACTGGTCTGCCAAAAAAATTGAGGTTCAAAGGGTCTTGGGCCATCAGGCAGGGCTAGGCTCTTCTGAGACTCTTCAGTAACTACTTATTTATGCAATACCATTTATTCACAAGGAATGAATATAAATCCTCATTCTTTAGAAAATGTTAATAAAGAAAAATATGCCTCCTCAAACAATGTACAAACTTGGTTTTCCCCATGGAAATCTTTATGTTCTCACTTTCATAAAGTTGCCTTTCTGCTTAATTACTCCATGCTTCCATTAGTTTTTTTCCTTCATTAGGTTTTCATTAGGTATGAACAAAAGCCAAGCAAATTCATGCATGATATTTTCAGCCATGATATTTTCAGTTTAAGGGTCTGCTTCCCTAAGTTAGCACTTATTTTGACCTATATGGATTTTATTGCCAGAATTTTCAGTAAACAGAGCAGCTTTAAACTGATGCCTTTAGAAGCCTGAATGAGAAGGGTTACAAAGGATGGCAAACAGTATCTATCCCCTTGTTAGAATCTGATAGAAAACCAGCAGGTTCATCTCAGTTCTGTATCGTAATACTCAACTAAATTTGGCATAGAAGATTAGTTAAATCTACAACCTATGACAACAATCCCCTTGCAATCATCCTTGATAGCTAGGGCTGATCCATAAGCACAGGAGTACATCAGCTGCTCTCAGCCACTGCAGCTGAGTGCATAGGTAGACGTACACTAGAGGGACACACTTTCAGCAGACCAGATCCCAAAGGACCTTTTCCCTTGGAGGATCCCAAAACACTTTTATGTCACTTTAGCTATCTGCTAACACTTGGCATCAGTAATTAGCAAATTATCCCCTGCAAAGCAGCCACTGCATGTTACCTCCCACCTGTTAATCATTTAGACTCATCAGATTGGCTGAGATATAGGGTGATGTTGATAGTGCCCTCTTCTTTTTCCTTTAATCTTTGGGTGAGTAGAAGTTTAATGAACTTGGTGGAACTTCCAGGGAATCCTTAGTAAGTCAATTTTTATACTATTGGCAACTTCTTCATGGAATTAGCATTTAGGATGTAGGCCTAGCAGTTGGATTTAAAGTAACAATTAACTAATTTCATGCTAGGGAGTACAATTTTGCTTTTAGCCCAGCTTCTGACCTTCCTGACTGGGACTGGCCACCCTGTGCTTCATGGCTGGATACAGCTTGCACTGGAGTAACTGCACATGAGCAATGGTGAGATGAAGGTGCCTGACATCATTGCCAGATTTCTGAAGAACAAAGGAGAAAGAAGGTAGTACCACTTCCTGCCTGGCACTCCCTGAGGTATGCATCCTGTGGCTCACAGGGATCAGGAGGTGTTAGGTGCAGGTGACAATGAGGTTTGTTCTTCTGGCTTTGCTTTTCCTTGGAGCCTCACCTCAGGGGTTTCAACAGCCTTGGGCAGCCACAACCAGCAAAGCGCTCTGTAATTCACAGTGCTGGCCAGACGAAGAAAGGTGCAAGTGCACATTGTGGGTTTGGAGTATCAAGAACACAGTACAAATGATTCAGATTCTTAGCCCTAAAACTGGTCTGCAACCTGGCTGAAGGGATTCCTGTCAAGTGCTGTTTTTTTCTCAACAAACCAATGCTTGTTTTACTGGGGAGCTGCATTTGGCTGTGGTGTGGCTTGAGGAGCAGAGGAGGGTGAAGAAAAGGGACTGTGGCCTTTTTGCTTCTCTGTTATTGCACAATGTCCAACCAAGAAGAAAGTGGAATTCCTTGTGGCCTCATGCCATACAAATTCCAGAATAAACAAGGCTGTTAAAATTCCCGTCAGTATAAATGACAATGTATCTTTTATAGTAATAGGCTACATGCTGTAAGGAAATCTAAGTCAGTCTGAGACAAATCAGTTCAGGCCAAAGAAAAATTTTGCTCTTTCTAGGCAGGTCTTTGGCAGCTGATAAAGTGACTTCTGTTTGGAAAAAAAAAAAAAAAATTCCAGAAATGTATTTTCCAGAAAAAGACATTTTATTTTATTGTTCTTGTCAGTATGTTTTGTAATCATCTGGAAAAGAAAATTCAGTTAACATTGCCTATAACTTCCCAACATCTGTACCTGGCATTTCCTTGTAGTTTCTTATTTCACAATTCAATTTCTCCTTTGTATTTTAGCTTGTAGAGTTTCTCAGGGAACTAACTCTTCCTTTCTGTTTAGCAGGAAAGTAGGAACAAATCCTGTTCTTGGGAAAGGCAATCATCTTGGCAAAAAACAGGAGATGATGCCAAATTTCTTTGCCATCATGTTTTTGCTACAGGTGCTGAGCAAATATGTTACTATGCTTTGAATAATATTTTCACACCACAGATTGTTTTCCCCATTTTGCAGTTTTTCTAAACAAAACAAAATATTTCCATGATAAAAATCTATTGTGACAAAGTCAGGCCTCTGTGCAGTTATGGGGACAGTTTATAGTGGTTAGGAGAGGAGTGTTCTTGCTTTCCAGCTGTATGTTTGGAAACCAAACTCCTGAGTGCTTGGTCCGTGATCTAGGTAAGAAGAGAATCATGGCATTTCTTGAAATTGTGGCTGGCTCTTGGCATGATTGTGTGGCAAGAATGACCAACTTTGTAAGAAAAATGGGGATTGTTTTTTAAAGGAGCCACTTTTCAGGTAGCTTTGGGTGATGGTCTCTTAGTTCAATTTATGCAGAAATGAAGGTCAGTAGGACAATGGCAGTATCACTTAGAAGGACAGGAATTTTTATAGTGTCCTGCAGAACTTCTCTCAAGTTCAATCCTGTCTCATCTCGCGCATGGAAATGAGACCAACATGTTTTCCTGATGGTATTTTTTTGCTGTGTAATTAGTGTGCAAGATTTAAAAGCCAAGTCTGAAGTTCTGTCATTGGTAAATTGCTGTTGCTTTGATCCCACGAGCTCTCCAGATGTCTAGTTAGCAGAGATGGCTGGAAAATATTGAGGTATGACTGTCTGTGTAACCTGCTTTCCTAAGGCAGCATGGTTCTCAGTGAGAAGTCATTATTTTTTGAAGGCAAAGTTTGTGCTGTGTGTTGGTGCTTTTTGGAAATGTGGCATGTGACAGTATTTCCATTTTTAGCACTCAGAGCTTTCTATCCATCCACCCAGCCTTCAAAACTGAGGAGGACTGGTCACTGGCCACTCTTCAGCAGCACTTTATTGCCAGCAGTTCTCATCATCCAGCTTTTGGTGAAGGGAAGAAAAGGAAACAGCATTTGCAGTTATGTTCTCTGGGTTCTTGTTGTTCTTTCTCTTGTTCATCGTGCTTTGCAGCTGGCAGGTAAGTACCTCCAGTTTGTCTCTTATGAAGCTGCCTGTGAAAGTGCTTCCATGTTCTCTGGCATTTCTGGGTGATTTTTGGTTCTGTGGCAATGCCTACATGTACATTATTAATTTGGGACATATGGATGGGGAGTTTCCTAATGGCAGGACCTAACAGGAAAAAAGGAAGAAAAGACTGAATTCTTAATGGCTTTATCCAGATACAGTGGCACAATCATTTCAATAACCCAAGAAGATCAGGCTTAAAAAAATAATGAGATATATTTCAATGTGTGTTCTGTTTGTTTAGCTGTTGGTGTCTGGGTAATGGTGGCAAAGTCGGGCAGGAAAAACTTCAGAAATGGTGAAATGTGGAATTCTTTGTAGGACATGAAGATGTTCACAGATGATGGCTGTGGAAACCAGGGAGACTTAGTGCTTATAAAGAGGATTATTTTCATTCATTGTTTTGAGCAGACTCACTGAATTCACTGTCATTGATAAAGTAGATGAAGTAAATTGTGTAACAAAATTGATGTTGCACTGGACTGTACAAAACCATCTGTTTTTATCTGATATGAATGCTATTACTCCTTGTTCATGTGAATGGGAGATAGAATCATGTCGTATTTCCACTAGATATATCTTCTAGATTAACCATTTGCTATGTATTTTTTTTGTTTTACAGACACTGAGATGCTTTTAATATATAATAAGGTCAACAAGGTCTGTCTTCAGGCATCTGTTGCACAGTCTGTTAGAACTGACACTTGCCATCAAGACAATGAATCACAAAAGGAAGGGAGTCACCGGGCCAGCATCCAAAGCCTTGAGGAGCATAGCTTTATGGTGTCTCGGCTTGGGTACGGTAAGTGTTTCCAGGGCAGGGCTTTTGCCTTTGCATATAAGAAGCACCAGTCAGCTGAACTGAGATGTAGCAATTGTACTAACATGAAATGCATGCATGAGGCTAAGGTCCAGTGGTGCTAGGCTGATGCAGTGCTTTCCTTTCAGATTTAAAACAGATACTGCCTTCTGTGCTGCAACTTGCAGACTTACTCAACTGTCATGACTTGTGATTTGGTTTGCATGAGGGTAGAAGCACATCAGTCATCCCAGTGAGAAGGTTTCTTAGTGAAAGGATTGTGAAATATAACTTCCACTTCAAAAGAATGCTTTTTATGGACAAACCACACATCTGTATGTGTTTCTGTGCATTCAGGGAACTTACAGCATGGCTTTAAGTCACTCTCTGCATCTTGTGGTCAGCCAGCAGCCAGATCAGCAAGCTCACAGGTCTTTGAATAATGGAAAAAGTGACGGAAGAAACTTACTAAAGAAAAGTTTAGCTCTCTGCACTGCCAGATGGAAATGATTGGCAAAGCTAGCCAATGTGGTTTCCAGGTAGCAAGCTGTGGAATTGCCTGGGCTGCCTAAAGAATAGTAGTCAGGTCACTGGATCTAACATGTCAGTGTGGTCTTGCCATGGTCTTTTTAATATCCCTGGCAGAAACATAAGGAGTCTGTAGACCTGTTGCTACTTTTTGCCCCTGTTAACTATTTGCCTTTTCCCATGATTAGAGCAGTGAAAGGCCTCATTCACTGTTGAAAAGTGGAAGACATTCAAGGCATAAATTTTTATTCAGAAAGAGTAATTTTTCTTGCTTGGTGTCCAGCCATACAAGGAGATATTTTTTGTTTCTTGCACTTTTTGATTCTGGTATCATACACTAGTTTAGTGACTACTGAAGAATTTGTGAGCATTCTTCTGTATCTTTTTTTCTCATTTTTGTGAATGCTGTCTAAGTTTACCCTTCAATTTTCTTTCTTTCTTTTTGTTAAGAATGCCTAAAACCATAAGATCATACACCAGTTTAGGCCAGAAGGAACCCTGGGTGTCATTAGTCCAGACACAGCTTGGAGTAGGGCCAGCTTCAAAATTAGATGTGGTCGCTGACAGCCTTTCCTTGCAAAGTTTTGGATGTTGTCAAACCTCTGATATTTCTTATTGCCTAAACAATTGATCTAGGGCTGGTGAGTGTGGTCTTAAGGGGTTTCTCTGCTTTTTTCATTTTCTTGAAAGAAGCCTTTAAACCATTCATGCTTCAAGATACATAAACCCAGTATTTTAAAATCTGACCATTGCAACAAAACCTTTTTTGCAGGATGAATTCTACAGACCTGGCTGTTATTAGTAGCAATATTGAGAGAAGGTTCCTACAGAGAGCACTAAAAGAAAATGTAAGAATCATTATAAACAGAGAGCCTAAAGTAGAAATGCTCTCGACAGTCTGCTTGCAAAACTTCAATTGTCTCAGAAGTAGAGCCATCAGCATTTCCAATAATGAAATCCACCTGAGATGAGATCCACGATGTTCCCCCCAAATGAGCCCTCTGGTCCCATGGGATTTGGTCTGTCCTGCTCTGTGCCAGCTGTGCTGAGGTCATGAGACAAGCTGGTGGACAGAGCAATGTGTGAAGTTGCTGGCTGTGCTGGCTTGGAAAGTAGCTGATAAGAGAGGGGAAACTTGAGGTTGGCACTAGACAGTGCTGCAGTCCTGGAGGAAGAATCAAAGATGTGTACTAGCTTCTGACACAAGATTTGCTTCTCTCCTACTCCATCCTAAGAGCCCTCAATGCTGTGGGACTCAGCTGTGATGTTCCAGATAAAAACTTGGCTTCTGCTGTGTCTGAGTGTGTAAACTCATCACTGTGCTTAACTGTAAGCATGTGCCTTACTGCTGTTGACTTCATTGACTTCTCTGTAAACCTGATCAATAACACATCCATTTCTGCTTATTTTGCTTAAAATACTTATCTATTAAAATAGTATCTTTCTGTTTTAGAAGGAATTCTGGAGTTCATCAGAAGGATACTTCACTGGTCTAAAAGTGAGTCTTGACAAAAAGTTTAGGTAAGCAAAGATGATCCCTGCAGCTCTTAACACGTAGAAGCAAAACCACTATCTTATGTAGCTGGAGGTACTAAATGTGTTGTTTTCAAGGACTGAGGGCAGTCCCACGTAACAAGTACAAAGCAGAACAAAATAGTTCTAGAATATTCTAAAGTGCACTAGTTTTCCCCAAAAAGAAATACAAAAAAGAACATTTTCTTCTTGAGTAAATACTTATCTAAAGAGCTTGGCAGCTGTACTGTTCATACATGCTTTCTCAAGTTTATCAAAGATTTCCACATAAATTGGAATGATACTCTACTATGCTGGATTTTATACCTACGCTCCATACCATAAAGCCTAGCTTCAATTGTGAGATGTTAATTAGGATTCTCATCTCACAATTGAAGTGTATTAATTAATAACTACTTTATATTTTTTCTTTAAGCTGGATAGATGGAACTCCAGTAACCTATGTGGCCTGGGCACCTAATGAACTCAGCTTTGCAAATAATGAGGAAAATTGTGCGGTAATGTTCTCAGAGCAGAGTAAGTAACAAGACTAAACTATTAGATTTTACTTGTCTCTGCTTGGATTATAACCAATGCTGTCGAACTTCTACTGTTAGCTGTCACACAGTCTTTTATGGCTCTTTTCTGCAATTTCTTTACAGCGACAAGCCAAGAAGTTGCAGTAACTAATGTAAATACCAGTCATGGAAGAATTTCTGTCCTTAGAATTGGGTGATTTTAGTACTATGTGTAATTCAATGCAGATGTCCCTGGATTTATAAGATTGGTATTACACCTTTTTATAGGGCTTTTCACTCTCTTTAAGTAAGAGATTGAGTGGGCTCTGTCTTTGCTCCTATGAACTTAAGAAACATTTATGACCGCTAGATGAAATAGGGGGATTGAAGTTATAAGCCAATAAGAAAACGAGAAAGACAAATACATCTAATGACCAAAGACTCTTACATGCTTGTAGTTACTCTACAGTGTAAATATCCTAGAGCTATTTTCATCTCTTGGTGGTATTTCTGTAACTTAGCTGAGGCTAATGAGGCTCAATAATACATGTGTAATGAAATCAATCTCTCCATTTATGTTTTACAAAGAAATCACTCGGCAACCCCACCTGATGTTCTGCCTTTATATGGAGACACCAACAAGGTTCACTTTTCTAAACACATGCAAGTGGTCTGATTGAGATGCATCCCTCCTTCTTATTATTAGTTATTGATACAGAAAGGGACAGTTATCCCACTGGTTCCTGCCATATCTACCAGCTCTGCATACATGCATTCCTGAGCTTGTCTCAAATGATGCCAAAAGTTTACACGTGGGAAGCTGAGTTGGACCATAAGGGAAGCATCAAGCTCGAGCTGACAACAAAATGTAGCTAATGTAAGCTAGACCTCTGAAATCTCATTATGGTCACATGGAGATCTCACCTGAAGAGTCAGCACTGCCCAAAGAGCAATTGGTTTACTCCAGTGCAGTATTCAGTTGCCTATATGCAGATGACTGTAGCCACCCGTGATGCCCTAGAGTTGACCCACCTGACTGAAGGCTTCCCGCAGAAACAGTGCCATATCTGTCAGTTCTCTGCAGGTACCTTGCATAGCCTCTCAAATGGTACTAAGTACCTTTGTTTGGACAAATGAATGCTGCCCTAGCTCTTTATTGACTATAATAGTAGCTAAGAAGCCTAGTGTATATCTTGACAACTGAAATGTATCTTAATCTGCAAACTGAATCCCTAGATAACATTACATTAACTTGAGAAATTGGCCCCTAGAATGTGGTACGTATTTCATAAAGTATGTTTGCACACTACATTGTGCCTTTATCTTGATCCAGTATTTCTGATCTCATCCATTTCTGATCCGTTTTCATTTCAAATTTATTTGCTGGTATATTTCCCCTGCTGCCTGCAATGTGATGCTACAGCTTGAACAAATTGTAAATAGGTACACACACTGTGGAGAGCCCTGAATAAGGAGCAGGAGGGTAAGGCAGTTCAAATTAAGCACAAGTGGCTACAGCCGTGCTACAATTAGAGCTTTAAATGGCTCATTCAAAGCTGCCATGGTTACTTTGCCTTCAGAACAAGCTGCAGACTGAAATACAAAGCACAGAACATTGTGTTCTGCTAAAGAAATAAAAACCAACCAAACAAGAAAACCACAACCCCAAACAAAGCAAGAAAACCCCAAACAAACAAAAAAAACCCACTAAAAATAAGGGATTTTTTTTATTTGGCTGTTTTTTTTAATCATGCTTTTCCTCCCATAATTCTCCTACTTGGATGTGGGAGGGAGGATGGAAAAAGTAGAATGAGTATGAAGTTAATTGATGACCAGAGTATTTCTTCTGAGTCATTGGCCCTTTCTTCCTAGTCTTTTATTATGTTTTTCGGTTGCTAGATGATAGCCCAGTAACTAACAGTGCCGAGCAGCTAAGGTCCATAAACATCTTCTGTTTGTAAAAAATAGTTGAGTGCATAAATGCGGTGCAAGGCTGTCTTACTCACTTTCAAGATCTGAACAGTAGAGATTAGCCTCTTTCTAACTCAAGAAGTGAGAAATTGTTACAAATACTATAACATTGTGACTTGTTTATTCCAGCTGATTATTTTTAGGCTTATGGCATGACATGACCTGTGGTTCCTCCAATAAATTTATATATGAAAAACATAACAGTTCTATTTATTCAACATTTGCTTCTCTGTTACCTTCTGGAGGATGTCCAGAAAGTTGGTTTTTCTTTAACAACAAGGTAAGTTAACAAGTATATTCAGCAAATTGTGTAAAGCAGTGGAACTGTAAAAGTTAAGGGGTTTGTGGTTATAAAATAAATCTGGAGAGTAATTATCCAGTCATAACATGCTGACTGGCTGGCTGGGCTTTTTTGAAGGTGTTTATAGCATTTACTTTTGCAGTGAAATACAGTAGAAATAGTATGTTGAATAAATTTCAGAGAACGTAGTTTGTGCAGGTTTAGTATTACACTGCTACTGTTTAAGAAAATCCATCTTCCTCCCCATCTCTTATTTCATGTATTTATGTTAAATAGAAATTTGTAAAAGTCAGTCTTAAAAGAACAAAAAACCCCAAAACAACCCCCAAAAATGAAGCCATTTAGAGAGAACATATTGGAGCAATTCCTTTGATTTGTAGGGGGTTCCCAAAGCTTTGAGTTCAGAAAGATGATTCCAAACTACAATTGGTTTTAGTTTTATATTCACACATGGCCTACAAGTCTTCGTTGCTGTAACAGAAGAATTTGCACCAATCTGAGCTGAAGCTCCATGTGCCAAAGGTTGTGTTGTCCACTTCATATATAACGGGCTACAGCTGCATCCTCAGAATGTTTGATAAATGCATCAAAGGCTATTTTATAGACTTTGGTAAGATAAACATTCACAACTGCAGCCATTGGAAGCAGGAGAAGGCACAGTAAGGGCTGTGAAAAATGGACTGGCCTTAAGTGGGATGAGCTGGGCTGGACTGGGCTAAACTGGGCAAAACTGAGCCGGGCTGGACTGAGCCAAAGTGGGCGGAACTGTTGTTGGCTGGGCTTGGTTGGGCTTAGTTGGGCTGGAGTGGGCTAAACTGGTCTGGAGAGGTCTGAACTGGGCTAAAATGTGCTGGACTGGGCTA
>WYDI02013736.1:0-20669 GCA_009867235.2 Psittacus erithacus
GGTGTCCTCAACATAAAAAGGACATGGAACTGCTGGAACAAGTCCAGAGGAGGGCCACAAGGATGATCAGGGGACTGCAGCACCTCCTGTATGAAGACAGCCTGAGAAAGTTGGGGCTGTTCAGCCTAGAGAAGGCTGCGTGGTGACCTCATAGCAGCTTTCCAGTATCTGAAGGGGGCCTATAAATGCTGGGGATGGACTCTGCATTAGGGACTGTAGTGGCAGGACAAGGAATAATGGGTTCAAACTTAAACAGGGGAAGTTCAGGTTAGATATAAGGAAGAAGTGCTTTACTGTGAGGGCAGTGAGGCACTGGAATGGGTTGCCCAAGGAAGTTGTGACTGCTCCATCCCTGGTGGTGTTCAAGGCCAGGCTGGACAGTACCTTGGCTGGCATGGTTTAGTGGGAGGTGTCCCTGCCCATGGCAGGGGATTGGAACTAGGTGATCTTAAGGTCCTTTGCAACCTTAACTATTCTATGATTCTGTGATTCTATCTGACCATCCAATCCTGAATGTGGAAGCTACACCAAGGGAGGGCTTGGAGCAGAGGTAGAAAGGAGACATTTAGGATCTAATGCACATTGCCTGATGCATCTGGGTTCTTTCACCGCAGTAATCAGCAAAAATATCAGTAAATTCATGTATTCTTTACTCTTTTATAATTCTGTAGATAAAAGAAACCAAAGATTTCTCAAACTAATCTAAATTTTATCAATGTGCATCATACAACAGTACTAACTGCTGCACAGATTTTTTGTCTTCTAGTTTTTAAATGAAACCAATGAAATGCTATTCTGCATAATTTTGAAATCCAGTGAGACACTGGCTGCTAAGTCACGCTGATGCTTCTAGCCCTTGAGCTGTTAAATGCTTGTTTGCGTGTACATAGCAATTAATTATAGCTATGATCATATACTCACATATTCCTCTGCAAAACTAACATTTGAATTTGTGGAGCCATGGTTTGCAGTAATGCATTTCTTAACTTTTCTTTTAAATATCAAGTGCAATGACTTTTTTTTTTTTTTGTCTGTTGGGTGCATATAAGGAAACCCCCAAATCTTAGAAAAACTTTAGATGTTTTGTTCATCCAGAACAAAATAGCAGCATACAAATGGATATGTGAACTCTCCAGAAAACTGATTTCAAAATTTTTTTCTGTTGTAATGCTGCAGCATGAAATCAGAATTCAGTTTGTTTTCTCAGCTGTCGCTTTCCTACATGATGAAGCATCCTTGTAATGATTCTTTTTTGCATAAGAACATACATAAATTCAGCAAAATCATATTTAATTGAAAATGTTACATAATTTGTGTTGCCTACTGTATTCCTGCCCTACAAATTCCTCCTGTAAACCCACTTCTGCTAACATATTTGCAAGAAACCAGTAATAGTTTTGAAAGAGTAACGGAAATAAAAATTTAAATTTTAAAAGTAATTTTGAAATAATCAGGATGTAGTTTTTGTGGGGTTTTTAAATATGTATACATATACATAGTGTTATTCTCAGAGATTTTTTGTTTGGTTGGTTGTTTTTTTCCCCATACACTTGCAGCTAGAAAAGACTATATTTCTGGAATGCTTCTGTCAGCCTTATGGAAGCTAGCTTGTTATGTCATGGTAGAAAAGCTGCTTATCATAGGTATATGTTGTCTATTAATTTTAAATGATTCTTTCTCCTCTATCCTTTCCTTTTTTATACTTGCATCACATTTGATTTCAGCATACACTTCCAGGCTGGAAACTACACCTTGCCTCATGTCACATTGTTCTCAAGCCTACCTGCTCTTTTATGGAAGAAGACTTCAAAAATTACCAAGAACAGAAAATGAAACACTTGGCAGTGTTTACATAAAGAGAGGAGCAAAGTGTGTCTATATGTAGAATTGTGTCTTCTTCATTTTACCAAGACATTAATTGTTTCTCCCTTTTCTCAGAACAAATCTTTACCAGCCTTTTACATACCTCCTCATACCCTAACTCCCTTCTGTCTCCTTTTTGGATGAGTAAGTGGCAGTGTGTCCTGTGGCTGGCTTGAACCAATGAGTTTGTTGGCCAACTACAGCGCATGGCTGCTGCCTCTTTCAGGTGATCACAGCAGACTCGAATCTGGATGGGTGTATTACTTTGAGTTTATCTTCAACCACCTGTTGGCTTCCATGATACGAAAAATTTAATAACTTACCTTCAGTGATAACTGTTTGTTTAGTTACCAAGAAGATGAGAGATTAATCGAATAGTTAACTGTATTAGGAGCGTAGGCTAAGAAGAATGCTCCACTGAGGAGGAACTTTTTATTCTGTCAGTTAGTATTAAATTAGTAACAACAGATTTACATTTTTATAGCTTTCATTTTAAATCACTTTAACACAAAAGTGAGTTGCAGAAAGAAAGAAAAGAAGGGGAAATTGAAGTAGAGGCCCTCAAGGTACCTGACCAAGTATTAAACTAAATGTCTTTCTCAACTGTGCAACAAATTATTCTGCTAAAACTTTGCATTGCAGTTGCTAGATTCATTATAGTAAATTATTAGTGTTGAAGATAATTCTGTCTGGCAGCAGTGACAACGAGTGATAGCAATGCTTTAAGTACTTATGCAAGCCTACAACAGCATACTTTTGCAGGACTAACCTACTAAAGAACCTATCATCTAAAGCCGAGTGAAGTAGTACATGCGCTGTAGTCGCAGTAGTGGTGTAATTTGGTTTGACAGAATGCATTTTAACTTTTTAGTCTGTAACTCCTTTAACTCTTGCTTTAGACTAACTTAAAGAAGTAAATACTTGGCCAATGGCATATTCTTCAAAATATCAGTACGACTATGACTATTAAAGTCTATATGGCTTACTATCCACATTAAAATTGAGGTATTCATGAAAGCAAACATCCATGTTTAATAGAGTTATAAATGTAATATGATATTACAGTAAAGATTTCACCAATGAGCCTCACTTTCATGCTGGAACACCTAATTTAACAACTACTTACAGACTTTCCCTTTTTAAAAATCTATCTGAAATTTAAAAATAACATTTAAATTATGTTTTCAGCCATGAAAAATGTGAAGCAACGGCATGTAAGTCTTTCAAAATACAGTATTGAACACCATAAATCCTGTTCTATTTTCTAAATGCTGAAAATCCACTTGAAATTATACTTTCTAATAATCCCGTTTTCCTGCACTTTTTACTCCAAGTTTTACAAAGTATGTACAAGACCACTCAGTAAGAGACTAATTTTTTGCCATTATTATATGTTTGAATTGCAAACAGCTTTATAGTTATATGAAAAAACAAAGTCATTGTATTTTAAATCTTTACTCTTCAGTGAATAAAACCCAAATGCAAATGTCTAAAGATTTTTTTACTAGCTATAGGTAGAGTAAGGCTAAGATATAGGACAAATACTGAAGTAATAAAAAACAGGTCTCAGTAATATTCTACTTTAAATGACGTATTTCATAAAGCTTCATTAAACTGAGATGCCTTTCTGTAAAATCAGAAATAAACTCTATGTTCCAAGGATTGAAATTTGGTCATGACAGCAAAACTTCTCAAATGCAGCTTGTCCCAACTGGAGGTCTGGGTCACCATAATGGGCCCTTTATTCCATGATGTACATTCTTTAAATTATGTAAAGTGACTCAGATTGCAAAATGTTGCATTTAATAATCTCTGTTATAAAAAAACCAAACCTTTGACTTTAAAATTTTTTCATTATTTTTATTTTAAATTGTTTCTCTTCCACTGCTAAACCATCAAGATTTATATGTTTAGTGTTGCAGATGCTTTTTCAAATTTTTTTTTAACTAAGGATGGGAATTAACAATTTCCAGATTGGCACACCCATTAGCTGTTCCAGATTTTAGATTAACAATTCTGTTTATCCATTCTAACAGTGCTTCCAAACACAATAAAAACTCCCATGGCCTAGCCAGATAATTGCATCTTTAATCGTTCTGCTTCCAAAATAATTTGAGTTCACTTCAATAATTATTTGTTAAACTGAAAGCACAAGTGAGGGACAGAATAAATTTCTATAAGCAAAAATAAGGAATTTTGGTTTTCATTCTCTCTTTTGTTAGCCTACACATAATCACAAAACAAAACCAGACAGCTGATTGTCATGTTTATTCTCTTTTGAAAAGTATTTAGTGGTAGTTTTGGCACTAGGTGGCTGAAACTAGTTCTTCTGCTTCAAATTATATAAATGAAGTCAGAGGCAGTCATGTCTTATTCCCATTCTTCACTTTCCCCCAAACAGCAATACTCAGCTCTTCTCAAACCACAACCTGACAGACCTTTAATTTATTGTACGCCTGTAGCCACTGGCCTGACTGCCTAAGCCAACACTGTTTTACATACTGAAGTTTCCGCCTAATCAGATTCTCATTTGCAGCCAGTCAGAGAAGCACCAGCACCTCCACACAGTCTTATGGAAAGGTTCATGGCTGCTGGAGCAAGGAGGCACGGGAGGAGTGTGAGAGGACACCAGAGGAGGCCTGTGGAAAGCAGAACGTTGTTGAAACCAGAGCTGGAGACACACTTCTGGAAGGCAAATCTCCGTGCAGGAGGGAAAAGGTACTGCCTCTTAAATGGCTAAGCCAGGGGAGAATCTGTCCTGGACAGGGACACCCCCAGAACTGGCCATGACCTATGAAGGATCTGTGGTGGAGCAGGGACACCCCATGGACCACACTCATGATGGAAAGAAAAAACATGAGAAGGAAGGAGTGGTGGAAGACAAGAGCAAGAAGCAAAAAGTGTCAGGAAGGAGCCAGTACATTCTGTCACCTCCTCCATTCCCACACTGCAGAGCCTGAGAGCAGCATGACGAGATCATACCAAATATTAAATCAAGACCATTTCTGTAGTGTATTTGAAAGCAATAATAATAACAACCTCATAACCTTTCTAAGTAGACACTGCAGGGAAAGTTTTTACATTTGGTAAATAAGACGTGCGAGAAGGATAGGAACAAAAGTGTGAATTTATTTAAGAAAGAAAATACTTTTAAAAAAGGAAAGATAACAAAAAGAAAATGGGAGAGAGAAACAGCTAGCATGGCACTAAGTAAATTAATGACCAGCAGAGCCAGAAGCACCTTGTAAATAATAGATCTTGATAGCTGTTTAAAAATCAATCTAGAAGAATGTGATACTAGAGAAATGAAAGCTGTTCTAAACAGGATAGCCAAGGCTAACATTCATAACTGAACAAAATGTGGGGTTGAGATACATTTTCAGGTTATGCAGCAGTCTTAAGAAATGAATAGAATGGAAGAATTATGAATAAACACTATCACTATCAGACAACCAGTAACAGCCAAACCAAAATTTTAAGTTGTAGGAAATGGAAAAGTTTTGGAGAGGAAAAAATGTCAAAGATAGTACTGAATTTCTCATGGCCACCTAAACCAAGTGCAAACAGTAAAAGCTGACTGACAGTTTTATTCAGAGGACTTCACTTCAGGGCAGCATCTCTTGCTCAGGAAGATGGAGAAAACCAGCTACTTAAGAATTTTTAAACAACACCAAGTGTTGTAATGGAAAAAGAATAGTTTAAAAATAGTCTACAACTTTGTCATGGCCAGATGCAACAACTTCTGCTGAATGTGTGAAACACAGACCCAGATCTTTATTTGTACAGAAAGCAGAAGCAGACGGAGAGTTTCATTCGATCTTCCTGAAGCCAAATATTCAAGGACCCTTATAATGGATACCATTGTCACCATGGGGAAAATTATTAACCATGCTATTTGATGGATTTTATTCTCCTTGGAACTGTTACCCTATTGAAAAGATCTCAATAAATTATTTTTCTTTCTCTTTATTTTTTTTAAGCTATCTTTCCACACATAAATGTGAGTATCTGTGAACACAGGCACAAATAAGATGGATAGTGAAGACTTGATTTACGCATTCCAGTTTAGATAAGTAGGGGTGGGGAAAATCAGTTGGCAGGCAAACAACTATAGGAAGGTGAAGTAGATGACTATTAGTTCATGTAAAAGGTTGAGCAATATAAAAGATGTGCAGACCTAATGACAGAGAAATTGATGTCAGGATAACAGGACAGAAGAAGGGAGCACTCTCTAGTCTTACTTTTACAGATGGAACTCATTACAAAAATATACTGAAACCTATGAACTGAAATGGAATGGTAGATACTGGTTTGTAGAGATGTGATTACATGCTTCCTTAAAATAAATGCAAGCAAAATACATAATTTTTAAAAGAGTGGTTTCAACTTTAGCTTCAAATTTCCCATACAAATTTTCCAGTGGAGGCATGTATTCTTACACATTTTGGCACATTTATCAGCTCTTTTTCCAGGAAAAGTTTCTTAGCTGTCTAGACATCTAATAATAATCTGTAACCTGGTGTCTGCAGGGCCCTAGAATTCTGCAGGGTACTTCCAGTTTTAAGTATTCTTTGGCAAAGGCTGTATAAAGAACAACTGGATACTTCTTTTGCATAATAATTTTTGCTGGTGTAGGTGGTGGATGTTAGTCAAATGAAACACCATCTTTTTGGTCCTAGTCATTTTTTATCTTTCTTGCTTATTTCCATTCCTTCTGATTTTTATGGCAAGTTTTTACAGATGTAAAAGGTAGGAACTATTTTCTAAGTTGATTCTATACCTTTTGCCGATACGATCGAAAAGAGATCTTCCCCAGATCAGATGTTCCTCTGAAATATTTTTTACATCTGTTTGAATTACTCATAGCTTTGATGATAGAATAGGATTTTTTTTTTTTTATTGATTACAATATAGTACACATTCTGAGAAGTTTGTAGTTAAGTCAGCTTAATCACAGCTTTGTGCTGGAAGACTTACACTAGAAAAGGAAAATGCAGTTGATGTACTGAGTTAGAGAAGAGGCAAATTAGCATGTTAATAAGGTTTACTGTGAAATTAAAACATGCAGATTCAAAATCTCAAGAAAATACTAGAGAGGAAGATGCATGCTTCTGTAAGCATGTAGCCTGGTAGGCTTCTTGATAGGGATTGTTATGCTGCTTAATAAATTTTGGTACTATGTCATTGTCACAAGACTGAGCGGTGGGATTGCTAAAAGAATCACTGTTAGAGATATTAGCAAAAGTAATTTTAATAGAAATGTATAAATGTGTGATTCGACAGAATTCAATGGCAAGGTCCACTTTGCTACATACAAAACCAGACTGTCGGAACTGGCAATGATTTACACAGGATTGGGTTAAAGTGTTTTATATAGAACTGAATTGAAATAATGTGTATAGAAACTGAAAATACAAAGGAGTAAGGGACACCCTTCTGTTGAGTCATAAAGTTCAGATTAGATTCCCTTGTTTTCTAAACTCTTGACAGACTCTAGATGCAGCTGGCTCTAACCCTAGTCTCAGACTTGGACAACAGTTTATGTCTAGTGGAATTTAAAAGGAAAACAAGGCAGAGGGATTGAAGGTGAAAAGGATAAGGGAAACCCTCCTGTTGAGGCATGAGGTTCAAATTGGATCCCCTTGCTTTCTAAACTTCCTCTCAGAGAGGAGTCTAGGCACAGCTGAATCCAATCTTAGGCTCAGACCTGAATGACAGTTTTATGTCTTATGAAAGAAATATAGGGAATAAGGAAATTCTCCCACAAAGTCATGAGGTTCAGACTATGCATATAGATATATACACATACGTATGTTGAAAATCTCGCTCAGGTGCAGTGAAAAGTAAATGTATAGCGCAGTACTTACATCAGCTTTCTTAGAATTTCTGAACAGGCAAAGGGTTGAGTGTCAGTAAGAAGTAACAGCCCAGGCAGATGATCCCCCTGTTTCCCAAACTTGAGAGTTTACAGGATGTGAGAGGTGTTCCACTCGGAGATAACTGGGTTGCAGCCCACTGTGGTTCAGGAGAGCTCAAAGCGGGTCATAAGTTGGTTGGCTTAATTCATCAGTAAATTTTCATCCTGGCCTCAGTTCTGTGTCTGTTTCACCAGTTACACAACCATTATGTGTCGGGTTGTCAGGGAATGATTTATCATCTCAAAATAACTCCTGATATGATTAAGGAGTATCTGACCTTCATAGTATCTGTGTGGCCCTTCCCACCTTTGCTAGGCAATCAGAGTTTCTGGTACAGCCAGGGAGCACTCAGCCATCCAACAACTTGCAACTGTGCAAAGTCCAGGGAATTCCTGGGGGAATCAAACTGGTCCAGGAGTGGGGCAAGGGGATGTACCACCACAGTCGTTCCCAAGCTCTTATTTAGTATTGCCCATCCTTGCAAGGTAAAGTGTTGCGAGTACAGTGGCATCACTGTCACTTTACATGGTCAAATATGGTTTCACTTCAGTTCACTGGGATCAGTTGTCATGTGATGAATAATTTGAGTTCCTGTCATATTGGTGTGTGTTCAGGCTCGTGACCTGTCTTGTTACTTGCCTTTTGCCATACTAAGTCTTGCAATGTTTAATTGCTGAAATATGCAACTGGAAACTATGTACGGGCAAGAACAACTTTTGTTAGTATGCTGTTGAGTAAAAAAATCATAGCTACAGGTAGGACTCCAAGTATTACCACATACAAATAAAAAGTACATGCAAGAAAGTTCTAATACGAGAAATAAATTGAATTAAGGATTTATGAAATTTGATGGATTGTGCCATTCTGCAGCTGATGCCTTCAAAACAGGTAGTGTTTCTAGCTGTATGTTTCCTCATGTAAAGTGGTGGGGTACGAGCACTGAAACTGAAATGCTTCCTTTTAATGTAATCTCATTGATCATATCAACAAAAGCAGTTATGTATTTAATTTCTTTCATCACTAAGTATGCTAGCAAATGTTCAGCCAAAGATACAATGGAAAATCTGGCTTCTACATGGTAGCCAGGTTAAACAAAAAGAATAATTCTTCCTTCTTTAATACTTCTAGGTCACTGTTCATTTACCAGAAAACTGAGATGACTTTCCATTCCTGTGTAGTTTATGAAATCTTTAGGTCCTCAGATCTTTAGCAAAATTGTAATGAAGTTTCAGTGTTAAGAGTTCATGTCACAGTTGAAGAAACATTAATAATAAATAAGCTATAAATAAGAATCATTAGAAGAGTTGAGGTATCATTGCTGATGTCAACACCATCAAGTAGAAAAAATGTAAACAAAAATAATAAAATCATTAAACAGGAATTTAGCTGGTGTCTCTTCTTAGGCACTCTGTACAAATACTGCTGTGTATTTTTAATGACAGCTACAGGACCAACCCAATGGTCTACTTAGTTGTGCTGAATAAAATCAGAGAAGAGGAAGACTAATCTCCCATGACCAAGCCTGCTACTTGTTTGTCATATTTCCCTATTTTCCTTAGCCATTGAATAATAACACATATCTATTAATGAAAACTGCTAAGCAATATAGTCAGATAATGTATGCTCTTTGTTCAGATTGTAGGTTGCTGTTCTTATAGGTTCTGTAAATTAATTACTCTAATGTTTTGTGACTGTCCTTTAGGGATCAGTCTCCTGTCTTTTGTTTTTTTTTTCCTTGTACATAATCCAGCTGACACTTCTAAGTAGAATGAATCACCAATAAAAATTAAAAAGGGAAATCAAAGTATATATGCTAAAAATGTGTAATTTAATTTTTTCTCTTTCCTCCCATCTTGGACTTCAAATTCCCTCTTTCTTTTGGTCCATTCCACAAAACTGTTCCTCCTGCTTGTAATATTTGACTCCTGGTAAACTCATTATCCCCTCAACTATCAGCTGACTGCGCAAAATTTTAGAAAGAATTTTTTTTCTCTCAGCAATAACTCTTTCACCATTCCTAATGCATACAAAAAGGAAGCAATCACTGTAGTTCAATAGTATAAATTTGTAACAAGCAGGAGGTAGATTAAACATACACAATTGGAAATTTCATTCAGTAATGCAGCATACTTTAGCATCAAGTATCAGAAGATCCCAGATTAATTCACGAAACAATAAACAATTTCAATGGAATTCAGATTTTAGGAATGACATGAAAACGCATATAAAAACATTTTTATAGGTTGCTGCCTTAGAAATAATTTATAATTTTCACATTTAAAAACTGATGCTTTCCACATATATACCAACTGAACTGTATGCTAGAGTAGGACGATGATATTTTCTATTAGTGCACTATATTGAATGCTTGGAGGAAGAATAAATGGAACATGTGCTCAAATAATTGTGCACTGAATCTTGAAAAAGCTTTATTAAGGCACTTGATATTGCTTTTGTAACCATGTAGCCAGCTTTACTCTCCATATGTCAATTTGCCTTACTAATCACAGCTAAGAAGTTCATTGGTGGGCATCAAATCAGAAAATAAGATTTCTCTTGCATGAAATAGAATCAATACTCTTTAAAAGTACCTCAGATCCATGTCAAGTCTTTTTTTTTCTTTCTGGTTCTAATATACAACGCAATTGTTGAAATTAAATTAATTTATCCAAAAAAGTCCATCATAGGAATTCAAGTAGTGCGATTGTACCAAGGCATGCCAAATTACTTTAGATTAAGAAAGACTTTCTGGAAAAGGGACAGAAACATGGAAAGGGGGAGGAGGGGGAAGAATCTGTATCTTAACAGTATTATCACACATCAACTATCTCTTACTTTCCCTTTGAAGGGTAAAAAATGCCACTTAGGAGGAGATAACCTCTCATAGGTATATTTGAAGTAAATCTTCTCTTCTTGCAAATAAGGTATGCATGCCCAAGCAAAACAAAAATCAAACACAAGCATTAATAGCTACTACATAGATATGCAGGGGTGGTAGTTGTTAGTATGAATTAAATATATACATCATAACTTGCAGTTAAAAATCCAGTTTGTGGTTGTTACTGCTGATGTACAGTGCTTGAAGAATTTCTTAGGATTCTGAACAATAAGCAAAACCTCCTTTTGCCTATTTTTATTATTTTACAGAAGTAAATTGTTTACAGATGCATATTATTTGAAAAAGATGTATGAATTATGACTTTGAAGAAATTCCACATTAAAAAAAGAAAATAAATGCCCCAAAACATTGTGAAGAGCACAGAGTAACAGTCATATTGTAAGAAAGTCTGTTTTTCAAGGTGGGTTCTTAGAAAACATTTGTAACTTCTGCTATATTCAAACCTCTACTATTCTCTTGAAATAATGTCAGAAACATTTGAGAATTTCTTCCTATTTTCCTCCCACTGCAAGCACTAGTGCCATGCATAAGCAAATGCCAGCACATTTTTGCCACTGGTAACAAAACCAAGGAAGTTTTAATACTACTCAAATTCATAGGCATTTCTGTTACTAATGGAACATTGTGAGAACTAGAACCATACCCAATTTGTTCAAGTCCCTGAAGATACCTGCACTGCAGTCTTCAATAAATACCAAAACTTTAAATGGACACTGCAGAATATTCACCCAGAAAGAAACTTGTAGTTGAAATATTTGCACTGAAAAGTTTTACAGGTCACTGAAACAGGAAGCAAATGCATGATATTGCCCTTATATCCTCTTTAAGGTAATTTTCATAAGGTTAATATTTAACAAGCATGTCAGTTATTGCAATGAATAGTTTTTAACCTGTTTAAAAAATCAGTTTTTCTGAATATGAAAAAACCTCTAATCCAAAATAACAAGCATTTTTTGCAGTAGTAATATATCTCAAAAGCAGATCACACACAGCAAAGAAGCTCCATTTTATGAACCAATTGCCTGCTCTAAATAGGTTAGGCAGATCTGGTCACAAGTCCCAGCAGCTGTTTCCCACCACTTGAGTGAAAACCATAATATCCTCAATCTAGACCTAAACGATGGCTGACTTTAGAACTAGAATTTCACATATGTACTGTATTTATCAGTACCACTCAAGAAATTCAGTGCCTAAGCTAATCCATCCTTGAATGTCTGCAGTTATTTGTAGCTGTCGTGGTTTAAGCCCAGACATTGCTGGTTTAAGCCCAGCACTGCACCAGCTACTAAGGATTAAAATGACTGATACTGCTGAACCCCAAACAGTAGGGCAGGCAAATGCTCATGTATCTAAGGTACCAGTGCTAATTATATATTCCTTTAGCTGAAGCCAAAACTGTGTTCTCATTCTGCATTTTAAAGACTTATCTGGGGGAAAGTAAGAGCTTTCTATACATTTTGAATTACTATCAGGTAGCAGTTTAAAGTGAAAACTATATATATTTTGCTCTCTCCCATTCTTTACCCTTCATTCTCAATGTTCTGTGCTTAATGCTACTAGCAAACATAAAAGACTAGAAAAGTAATTACATATTTAATATGAATGAAAAGCAGGGGTGAAGCTATGATAATAACAAAGTAGGCAAGCAACTGGCTTTTCAGAAAGCTAGTTATTCTGATAGAGTATCTTGATTTTTACTTACAGAACAGGGCATAAAAACTGCTTTCATTTTTTACTAGAAATTTTCCTCCTGCCCCCATGTCAAAGTTTACTAATACCATCTTTCCCACACTCAGGTCAATGGATTAGATAGAGCTATTCGTTATCATTCTAGCATAATCAGCAAGGTTAGATTAGACCTGCATTTCCTCAAGGGATTCACTTAGCCTAAATATATGACTTTTTGTTCTGGATTTGAGATTATTGCTCATAACCAGTCTGCCTCCCACTGCACTACAATTCTGAATGCATTGTTGCCCTCAAGAAAAGATTTTTGTTTTCTAAGGTTCACTGCTGTTATTGTTAAGCCACATCAGACAAGAAAAGAATAGCATTATATGTTAAACAAACATGCTGATTTGGATTGACATCACTCAGTAGTTATGAAATACATAATTTACTTTATATCAGCAACTTTTATTGTTATGAAAGCAAAAGCATTCCACAATGACAGGCACTGAACTGGATATAGAAATTCTGAAGCTCTAAGGTGTAATAGTTTTGCACAAAGTTACTTGGTAGAAGTTATCTTTGATTTATTGTCCTGCAAGTTGGTTGTGTTATTAAGACCAAATAACTTGATCTGCAAGGCAAAAAAGGTTAGTAGTGTATGTCAATATATTTTTAAATATTTGCTTCTATCATGGAAGGTAAAGTTTATAGAAAATGATTTAATTTACATATGCTATGAAAGATTTCTTCCATATCAGGCTCACAAAAAAAGACCAAAGTCAAACCCCAGGTATTTTATTTACTTAAGTTGACAGGTTCGTAACATAAACTTGTATTTAGTAAGATGCAGAACTGTAACTACATACATGAGTTGGGCCACTTGTTTAACTGAATGAGAAAGTAAACCATTTTCAGCCAAATAAAGATTACACATGTGTTTGGAGTATGACACAAGAGTATAAAGATTAATCCCTCCCCTCATCTTCCTCTCCAAATTAGAGCCTTGAACCCCAGCCTTGTGCAGGTATAGTATTTTACAGGTGAAGAATCTAACAGAATTGATTATGTCAAAAATAGCCGAGAATCCACCATTTTATACACCATGTATCAGAAGCTGTCTTTCCTGAACTGTGACTTGGAAGATGCTCTGCTTAAAATACATGACTGTTTTAGTCAAAGCTTACTTGCTTTTCTAAGTTTATAAATATGTAAGACAGTGGATGTTTCATATATCCCATACACAGACACAAATTTCACATATAAGTAGTATTTATCACTCTGCAACCCTTAAACAACACCTCCAGCAAATTTAAGGTAAAACAGATGCAGATCACACTGTTACAGTGTCAAAAGTGGCAGCAGAAGTAAAAGCAACATCAGAGGCCTTTCTTGACAATAACTGGTTGTTTCCCTGAATACAGCAATGTATTCTGGGAAATGAATATGAATACAGTTATGTTTTATCAGCTGATACTGCCAGATTCTTCTGCTCCAGCTGGCCATTAATTCTGCCTTGTCTTTCCTTGCAGAATTTTTTTCCTCTGGACACTGGTGGTTGCAGTCTTTCCACTGATGATCTGTTTCAATGGAACGGTAAAATCATTATCATTTTCCAGAAAGGCACATACAAGAATATTGTGTTTAAATGTTGTTTTACTAATAATTTCATTTTACTAATGGTATATATATTAATTTAATATTTTTTACGTTATGTCTCTGTAGAAATGTAAATAGTGAGAGATGCCTCAGCATACCATGCACCTAAACTCATTTTTATTTTCTTAATGTATTAACATAGTACTATTGAAGTCCTTAACTTAAGAAGTTAAAGCAAATCCAATAAGCACACATGATTCAGCAGTTGTATTAGGATGTACTCAGCACAAAACTGAATTACTTTATGTTATAAATCTACCCTCTTAAACCATAGCATCTTCAGTATTGTTTTTAAATTAAAAGAGAGAATTCTGTCAGTATTGGTTTCTGCACTGTTTTGCTGTGTCCAAAGTATGACATCAAACTTAAATGCACTGCAACTACTCAGTGCCAACTTGTGACCTAGGAATGGCATGAAAATAGAGTATGACTTTTGATAGTACTTGGCACTTGCAAAACACAGAATTGTGCAAACATTAACTCTCATAATTGTCTTACGAGTTAAGTAAATACTGTTTGACAGAGCTAAGATTCAATATCAAGGTATCTTTCATTACATTCATTTCTGCATGTTTACATAGTTTCCTGTCAATCTCTAGGACTGTTTTGTGAGCCCTTAAACTTATTTCCTAAGAAGATAATTAACTCGTGGAAATACTCTTGACTTTAATTTGAGAGTTGTTCATGGGAAAATATACTTCAGAGATATCATCTCTTGACTTATTAGGTGCTTAGTGATGAGATTTAAAATAAAAAGTGAAAGTAGTTGCAGGCATGAACAAAGAGTCAGCATATTATAGTAGCAGAACACTGAAGACACTGTTGTTTTCTAATGTCTGCCTCCCAATTTCTCCATGTCTGTAATTTTTATTCTACCTCTTCACTCCTTCTTCCCTCCCCTCTCCTTCCCCTCTCATTCCATGCTTGTTCTGTGAGTTGTTACTATAGGCTTAAATAAATTCACATTCCCAGGGACATTTCTCTGGGTCTGAAGTGTACGCACCACTGAAACAGTCTGGCGAAAAAATAAACAAAACCAAAAACCAAATCTTTGTCTTTTGATTCGGATGCAGCTTCAAGACCATTTTATTAAGCAGAAATCAATGGATATACATGAATTTTTACAAACGTTTTATTCCATTTGTACATCTGAAAGTTGTGCTGATTTACAGCATTTACAGAGATCCAAGCTAATCACCATAGGAAGGAACTGGTATAGCTGGCAATGATATAATGAATGACACTTGAATTTTCAGGGATGTGAAGTGCAAGTTATAGTTTTGAACATATTGACAGCCTCAGATAACAGAAAATAAATGGTTAAAATATAATATATACAGCTATATGGAAAAGTTTCCTTCTTTTTGCTGCCAGCATTCATTAAACCTGTACTGGGAAAAAACATGTTTTTGCCCATTTAGTCTTTGCCTTTCTGAAACTGTTAACAAGGGTAAGTGAAAAGGTTGTGTTGGCATCCGTTAATTCTGGAAAGATCTCTAATATTCTTTTTTTTCCTTTCTACAAGCCAGTGGGGAATTTAGCAAATATTGGGGTGTAGTACGCGCCATTGAAGTTGTACAGTGAACAAATTAAAGTCTTCTGATGATCTTCATTACTTTAATGGAAGATGTATAGGGCTGCGGTTTTATTTCTTTTCTAAGCAAGTCCTTAAAAAAGCAAATACATATTTCATATATATGTTTTCACTTAATTCCTACATTCCTTCTGCACCCTGCTCTGTATTTTATACAGGCAATGCAAAAATACATGAAAAAAAATCAGGAACATGTTTATTTCTGTCCCTATATTGTAACCAACCATTACTGTGCTGCATAAAAATAACATTATTGAGAAGGAATGGAGAGAAAAAAAAAATCATACTCTATATATACACACAAATGCCGTAGTTCATTCACAGAAATGATTGAAAATAAAAAAGACCTGAAGTAGCTTTTTATTAATGGCATTTTGAAACATTTAGTGTCAGAAAGCCTGTCAAACGTGAAAAAAGAGCAACAATCAACTTTCCCCTGTTTGAATATGTGTAGACACACGCACACACACATCCGTATACACTCTAGTATGAAATAATAGGTTCAGGGGCCAATCTCAGGTAAATCACATACTAGTTCGTAACAGCTTATGGCATCAAAATATGATCACTGATTCCAGCTACCATGCGTCTGTGACAATAAGCAGAATTAATGGTGACTTAAAAAAACAACAAACGTATATAACAAGATCAAGAAATGCCATATGCTTTACATCACCAAGACTAGATTTACTTTGCAAGAGTGATCTACAGTTATAAATCTCTAAATTATTAGGAAAGCATTTGACATTATAGTGGCAGCTCATGCTGAGAAAAAATTATTCTCATCTTTGTCTAAAAACATTACTCAGTGATGGCGCTCAGAAGAAAGGGCTTGCATCAAATGGATCAAATGGAACTGAAATCTTACCCCTTTCACTTTATTATGCTGAGCAAGAGATTGTGCAGGAAGAAGCCACAAGGAGAGGTAACAGCAACAGGAGCGAAAATGAATCCTGAGCTGTTTTGTCAATAGCATAAAAGCATGTATAGAAACAAATCCTGGTAAGTTTTCATTTTAGGCTTAATTTTTTTTTTTTTTCTTTAAGAGAACAAACTTATTAAATTAAATCCAAACTTAGCCACTTGTGTTTTGTTTTCTGTTTTTGTTTTTCATGTTTGGTTTTGTATTTTTTGTTTGATTGCTTTTTTGGTTTTTTTTTTAATAAATTTTTTTAGCTTCTGATTACAAGTCATGAAAAGACTAAGGCATTCAAACAGACAAAGTGTGTCATGAAGATCTGGAGATACACTGCCCATTTTTTATAAGAGAACAGAAGGCAATAATTCAGTGTTATTTCTGAGTTCAGAAAAGTCAAGGATCAGAATCATTAAAAGAACTCAGTGGAAAAAAATATGGAACTCAATCTAATTAGAAGCACAAACAAGATTTTTATTCTTTAAAATTGTAAATGGCCAGACATAATAGAAAAAATAGACTTTAAACTTGCGAGAGCATTTGATACTTCAAGATTTATTTATTTTTAAACAGTGTGATGATCCCGTGGCACGAGAGAATAGGGAAATACTTCCTTTACCAAGAAAGAGGATATTAATAAATTAAACAGCATAGCTCTGCTCTCTATTCCTTCAGTCTAGCTATTTAAATAAGTCTTTAACTAAGAATATTACAGGACCCTGGAGGAGTGCTAACATGGCATCCTCATTTAAGAAAGGTAATGTTGTAACTAACCTTATGCCAATTAATTTGACATTTCCTGTAAAGCCTGGGCAAAAAGGCAGATGAAGAAATGATGATAGAAAGTTGTTACTGGATTCAACTTTGGGCTTTATTGCTAAAGATGCTGCAAATGTCAACCTACAAACACAGAAAACAAGTTTGCTGTACAAATGTGATACTACCCACCGAATATGAAACACAACTAAGGCAAAATTAATTTACCTAGCTTTTACCTAGCTTGTAAATCACTGTAAAAGTTAGCTTAAAAGAAATCACTAGTGTGAGAACTGGCTACTAGCAGTAATGGAATTTCACTATTTGGACTGGGGAAAACGGCTCTTATGTGACTGCAAGGTGAAACAACATTTCTCAGATAATTTGAAGAGCACACCAGTGTGTGAGCATAACTCAGACATAACCAAATTAGTGTTTGCCAACTGTGTTTCAGAGCATGGCAAAAAAGCTATTTACAGAAATAGCTCTATGTGTTCCTTGGAGCAATGATATACTGGTTTTCTATTATAATTGAAAATCCCATGTTAAATTTGATTGTGCTCTTTCTATTACAATTTCCCCACTGCAACAGTGACCTATGTCAGATCTTTCAAAAGAGTATGAGTGCAAGCTTACTGACTGCAATTCAAAATAACTAGCCCACAGAGGAAGTTAATTTACGTGCATTGCCAGTGAGAGATGGCTTTATTCCTAGACACACAGCATATGTAAAAAAGAAAAGGCAGAAAAGCAGACAAACTCCTATGTAATTTCAGAATGTATATTCCTTAGCAGAATGTTCTTGTTGCTTAACTGAAGGGTTAGCTCACTTTCAGCCAGCATGTGTACGAATCACAGACTTTCACTTGAACTTCTCCTCTATTTCCATGTTGTTGTGTTTGCCAGCAATGGTATATAAACAATGAAATAGATTTGAAGACTAATCTGTATGAAAGGTTTCTTTCTTTTCTATTATCAGCTTAGTTTGTGACAAATTAATTCCCTATCAAACTCACCCAGCAGCTTCATGAGCTTCTTTTTAACAGCAACATACAGCTATGCCATTATGAAACAACTGTGGAGCATCAGAAGAAAGGAACATCCCTCTTAATAATGAAAGAAGAGTAACATCAATTAAGAACTGACCTCTCTCTACTGACTGTGAAATAAGCCTCCTAGAGCCACTTACTGTAGAGGATGTTCTAATACTGTTTTAGATTTTCCACAAGTTTTAGCTGTTGTGCCAAACTAATCTCATATAAACAGTGGTTTGGCATTACACTGACTTGCAAAAACCAGGAAAGACAAGTGCCATAGCATCCTTACAGTTAAATTTTTTAATATATTAATGAGACACTTTAAAATAGGGTATTTTTTTTTAAAATAATTTGACTTTGAGGTAGCTGAATTCTAATGAAGGAATTGTATTGGCAGATATCGTTACTTTCACTTGGCACCCTCTGAAGGTAAAAAAGTAGCTTAAGTGTCTGAAAGGTATAATTTTGCCCTGCTTGTATTTCACTTTCTTGTACATACACCCAGTTTACTCAGCTCCAAGGCATTTATTCTGCTCTTCAACAGTTAATAGAAGGTTAATAGTTAATTTTGCTTAATTAATTCTTTTTGCAGATGTCCTTATGCACAGGAGAAGCATTTAAGACATATTACAACAGCTTCCAGTCAAGCACACCTATGTCATAACAGCTAGTTAGTTCTCATGTTGCTATCCATGTCATTTTCCATCCTGATCAAAGGAGGGTGTTAGCTCAGTGCTAAATAAACCCTTATTGACCTTATAATGTACACATTCCTCCTCTCTTTAGGAGTTAAAGAGACCTTATCATAGGACTAATTTGAGCTAGGTTAATTTAGGGTTTTTTTAAGAGCTAGATCCTTTCTTCTATTCCAGATTGCTTTGGAGAACAGGTCTAGGTAATATGCAGACTTGTCCACAGAAAGCAATGTGTATCCACATGACATGAAAAAATTCTGAACAAAGACCAGTGATATCCAAACAGCATCTTTTACTCACAGCAGCATTATCACTAGGTCAAAACTACTGTTAGCCTATACCCTGATACCCTGGGTTCAGCAGTAGCAGTCATTTTCCTCCTTCTTAGTAGCTGGTGCAGTGCTGTGTTTTTGGCTTTATTCTGAGAACAGTGCTGATAAAACACCAGTGTTTTCAGTTGTTGTGAAGTAATGCTTACTCTGACCAAGGACTTTTAGTCTTATGCTCTGCCGGTGAGGAGGGGCACAAGAAGCCAGGAGGAAGCAGAGACAGAACACCTGACCCAAACTAACCAAAAAGGTATTCCATACCACAGCACGTCATGCCCACTATATAAACTGGGGACAGTTACCCGTAAGGGTTAGATCACTGCTCAGGTCGGGCTGGGTATCGGTTGGCAGGTGGTGAGTGGTTGTATTCTCTGCCCTTGTTATTTCCCTTATCATTTGTATTATTGGTGGCAGCAGTAGTGGTTTTGTGTTATACCCTCGTTAGTGGACTGTTCTTATCTCAACCAGTGAAGGTTACCTTCTTTTGATTCTCTTCCCCATCCGTCTGGAAGCTAGGGAAGGAAAGGGAGGGGAGTGAGTGAGCAGCTGCGTGGTTCTGAGTTACTGGCTGGGCTTAAACCATGACACCTGATATCAGAACAATTTAATCATTTGGCCTTTATTTTAAAATTATTGTTAAATACTGAAATAAATCTTATTCATCATCAAGTGCCAAAATTCATGAGGTAAGAAAAATAATCTCCCTTTGGCAGGATTTTTCTTTTTTTCTAATATTGAAGACTAAAGTGGAAAACAGAGAATAAAGCTGACAAATCTGTAAGTGCTCATCTTTGCAACTCTCTTGGTACATTCTCTTGTTGGTCAAGGCTGAACTAAAATGTAAAAATAAGTCTCCTCTGAAAAAACAAATACATAAAATGCAGATGAATTGTGTTTTAAATCATTCCTAAACTAAATAATTCCCGACACTACCACATATCATGTCATAAATTCAGCTTCTACACCTACGATGTTCCAAGTCTACCCAAAAGGCAGTTACTTGAAACTGGCATGCTAGAATAATGAAACCTAGAAGGTAGAAAAAACCGCATTGAAATCCTAATTGTCTTCTAGAATGCATTGCATCAGAGGCCACAAGTACCAGTCTGAGTGGATTGCATGTTGTCCTGGGTTCAGCAGTAGCAGTCATTTTTTTTCTCCTTGGTAGCTGATGCAGTGCTGTGTTTTTGACTTTCAGTCTGGGAACAGTGCTGATAACACCAGTGTTTCTAGCTTCTGCTTAGAATTTTTAGTCTGACCAAGGACTTTGTGAGTCTCATGCTCTGCCAGGGAGGAGGGGAAGCTGGGAGGAAGCAGAGACAGGACACCTGACCC
>WYDI02013737.1:3575-21914 GCA_009867235.2 Psittacus erithacus
TCCTCCTGGCTTCCCCTCCTCCCTGGCAGAGCATGAGACTCAGAAAGTCCTTGGTCAGACTAAACATTTGAACAGTAGCTAAAAACATTGGCGTTATCAGCCCTGCTCCCAGGCTGAAAGTCAAAAACACAGCACTGCACCAGCTACTAAGAAGGAGAAAAAAAAATGACTGCTACTGCTGAACCTAGGACAGTGTTTTACCCCACTCCAGCTGAGAAGGGAATTTAATTTATTTTCTTACTTCTTGATCATCTGTACCTCATAAACTTATCTTCTGCAAATTATAAGACCCTCCATCCTTAGGTAGCTTTGGAAACATATTGTGGTGCGGCCAGATCCTGTTGGTATGCACTGGCTGCCTTTGAAGTAAAACTTTTCATTCTGCATTTTCATGAAAGTGAGATAATGAGCTAGACAAAGTAAAGCGGTTCTGGGCCTGCACAGGAGAAAAGCTATAAAAGCCCACAGGTATTTGCAATGAAAGACTGAAGTTCCTAATGTGTCTATGCAGCAACTAAGAGGATGATAGGGAAGACTGAATCATTCAGGTTCAGGTTTCTCAGGTATCACTGTAGTTATGCAAAATTCTCTAAGTTACCTAATTCTTTCAGTGAAATGCCTTCCTGCAGAGAATTTTCCTACTGTGCAAGGCAGCATGAGTTTTTATTTTTAATGAAGATAACTTCTGGCTCTATGTAATATTGTGTTCCATTTCTGAATGGTAAGTTAGCTTCTGAAAAATTCTTGGTTTGTGTTTTGGGGATTAAATATTAATTTTGTGTCTGCTGAAACTGAGGCTTAACTCATTCATCCACATATTTTTTGGTAATCAAGGTATCTGCATGGGTGGCAGATATTACAATGCCTGCAGGGAACTTATACACTTCTAAGGTTGGATCTGGAGACCAGAGACTTTTCATACTGACAAATGATATCAGGCATTTATATATAACCATCATATATAAATACATATATCAAGTCCTCAGTACTAAATAATATTTGAATGATCTTTTATCCTACACAAAACGACTGTTTACAGCTGCTGTTATTGCAAAGAATGGATTTAGACTAAGTCTCTGCTTTAAGGAGGAATGTAGTTCATCATGAACAGCTAACATGAACTTTTCCCTGTATAATGTATGATATATATTTTAGTCTTACAACCTTAAATATAATTTCCTTGGGTGAATGTGAAAACTGTTGTGCCTTGAAAGTGTCACTTACTGTTTCTGACTTATAAATTAGTTAAAATAAACTGACTTTTAAATAACTGTATTACACTATGTTGAGAGAGGTGTGATTAAAGATTCCTTTCCCATTTCCTTCCTACCTAGGGATGCCTTCATTGTTTTTTGTGTCCACTTCTTCCATGATTACAGGGAAAGAAGAAGCCACACAGCTCTCCAGTGACCTGTGGACTCTCCAGCTAGCTCAGACAATGGCACTGGCACTAACATGGAGCCCTACCTGTAGCAGAGAGTCTTTTAGGACAAGCTACAGGAGTTTCAGAAACATTTTGTCAGGGGAACAATGATTCAAGTTATTGCTGTCTGTCATTTGACTGGTTTGTGCTTAATACAACAAAGGGGAAATTTGGTGCTTTGGATAGTGATGAAGCATATACAGTTTCCTGTGGTTATTAATATGTGCTTTTACCATTATTTGATCAATTGAGCTCCTAGAAATACTATTAGTGTGGGACATGAAATACCTTCAGGCAGAAAGGTTCCTCTGTTTTTAGTGAACCTGCATACGGAATTAAGCACCACAGACTCGGAAGGAAAAAAGCAGAGAAGCTTCTGTACAGTGTAAGCCTGAGTAAATACTGCCTTTCCAAAATATGACAAGTGCTTAACTGTAATTACATACGTTTCTAATGCATTTTTTATCTGCTGCAAACCCTGGTGCAAGGTTTTTATTTTTTTACTTATTGTAAATCTTGGGCTGAACTTTTCTCCTTTCTACTTCAAAGTTATCCTCAGCACATTGCTGATATCAATTCTGACCCAACAGCATCCTGCTGAATTGCATGAAGCCCTGCAAAGTAGCTTTTACATTTTAAGGTACAACTACCATAATCTCTTAAACTATCTGATCAAATTTTAATCTCTCTGCCCTTCTCCTTTAGAAGTCTGCCCAGGAAAGATGCCTTGACAGCGTCTTATTTTATTTACTTTTCCAAAATCCCTATCTCTGCCATGTTTAATCATTTATCTTCTTCCTCTGGTTTTCCTCCCCCGTCACTTCAATCTTTTCTTTCCATTCAGCTCACTGTAGCTGAAGTCCAGCTTTGCTTCATCCTAATTACTGTGCAGACCATACCCGGTTATCTAAATACATTTTGTCTCCTAAAATGTTTCTGTACTTTATCACTGGATTCTCTCAATGTCATTACTACTTGTGCTTTTCCTGTCTCGATCATTTGATCATTGATGACAGAAAGTTTATTAGATTTACTGTGTGAACCATGTTGTTGCTAGGTGATAGCCTTTAGCCACTGCTATAAGTACTTAATACTCTTAAGGTTAAATTTCCTTTTAACTTTTTATTTAAATAGTGTAAGGCACCTGAACATCTATGATTTAAAGTGTCTTATAAGGTTATTTGGATTAAGGGACACTTCTGATTGGCTGCTAGATTATTGCTAGGGGACAGGTTAATTTGCATGGAGCACACAGTTCAGCAGCGCTGTTCAGTATTTCAAACTGCAAATCTCTTCTTCTTCCAACAGTTTGACATACCTTTTTTATTTATTTATTTTTTTAATAGAACTGTTAGGAGAGAATAAAGCACAACTAAATAAGCTATTTAGTAATCATGTGGTAAGACTCAAGAAGGATTGAAACTATGAGACTGTGAGATTATCCTACGTTAGTCACACTCCTTATCTCACCTTCCTGCTTAATATTCGTCCAACTAAAATTAACTTCATGATGCTAATTAACTAGTGCATGATCTCACAAATGTTCCTATGTGAAACACAGTACCATGAGCGTAAACATGAGTGTGCTATGGTAGTTGTTAGGAGCATGTTTGCATAAAGTCACGGCCATTTTAGTCTCCAGTCTGTTTTGTAATTAGGAAGAGAGCTATCTAGTTTAAATAAAGTTTTTTAGCAGAAACTGGAATCAAAATGGAAAAAAATGCATGTGCTTATCTAAGCTAAAAAAAACTTATGTGAATAATGATTTTTCTACCACTTCAGTATTTCGAGATCTTGACTCTAAACTTCAACTAATCAATACTGAAGGCTATATGCATTTTATAATGCATATTACTCTTAGCTTATTTCAACCTCTGTAATTAATAATTGATTTCATGAATAAAACCTGAAACTGCAGTAGCATTTTATGGGGTTTTATCCTTCATATTAGCTGCTAGGCAATATTAGTTTTTCACAGGATACCTGTTCAGCATATTCCTTCTCATTTCTGTCATCACCAGAAACTCTTGGCTGTTTCTTCCCTGAACTTTTTTGTCATTCATTCTTTGTCACTTCTTTCCTGCTGCTTATCTGCTCTTCAAAGCAAAAATATAACTTGTCTATCACATAGAAAGCAGGGTATAAATATGTAATATGATGTAAATAATGCTTTCTACCATTGAAAAATCCCCTGAATTTTAAAGGCAAAATAGGTTAGTAGACCAAAATTGGCAGAAACTTGTCTTACACATGTCCCAGCATATTTTCCACTAACAAAGGTTACAGTAGTGCTTAAAGTTGCCAGAGCTACCTAATACAATCAATTAAGTCTCCCATTTCCTATCTATCTCAAACATTCATAACAGGAGGGATATTTGTGGATCAGCTGTTTCCAAAGGAGTCAGTCATAGGTTGGGGTCATTACTTTCAAATCCATAGTGAAAAAAGTTTCATCTATTTTTATTTTAATTGGGCCAGCTTAACTGGCATTACTTTTTTTTTCTTGCAGAAATGTCATGGACAAGAGAATGAGACACAGCTGCACTCAGAAATCTCAAACTCAAAATTAGATTCTAAAATAAGCTTTTAAATATTTGAATCCAAGGCACAGAAACTGTCAGTGTGGCTTTTGCAAAATAGTTAGTCTGAAAAGACTGATACTTTTTTTCTGATTTTGTGTGACCTTCTTAAATGAAAATTTCTCTCAAAACTTTCACTGCTGCTATCAAATTAAGATCTACCCATAGCTGAGTTCACTGTTTAATTTAGAATATATACTATTTAATTTCTAAATTATCTGAAAGGACTTTGTGTTTCACATTGCTTCCAATTACATAATTACAGTTGACAGGAAGAAAAGAAAGTAAACAATGCAAAGGTGCATGTAATGATATCACAGCTATTTCTGTTCCTTTACTCTCATAATCAACTCTGATTGCAAAACATATGGATCTGGGAAAAAAAAATCTTATTTCAAAAATCTTGATCCCAGTACATAAAAATGAAGAAATCTAGTTAACATATCCATCTTGGAGCTTTTCAGTTGCCTTCAATTTAAAAATATTTTTATTTTGGTAAATTCTAGATAACATGCTCAAAATGTGAATAAATTTTTAGAAAAATGAAAGCAGTCTTAGATGTATTTTATCACAATGATACTATTGTTATGGGCAGGTATTCTTCGTCATTTTTATCACTGAAAGTAGCTTCAAGGATGTTTTTCTTCTAAAGAAAAATATGTAACTGGATTGTTTACAGTGAAGCGTTTTGTGTGTGTGTTATTGAAATAAGACTAATTCAACTCTTTCTAGGCTCCATTCTGTGGAAACAAAACCCTATGCTCTGTACTTTTCAGCCATTTTAGTTCCTCATGTTTTTTCTTCACTAAACTGTCTCTTTCAGACATTCTTTACATTTTCCTTACTTTTTCTTACCTGACATTTTTTTTTATTCCTTTATCTTTCCTTCTCTTCCTCTTCTTGTCTTCTTTGACTCATAGGAATTCAAACCCGAGTGTTTTGCTTCATAATTCAGTACCTGACTATTAACCCATTTACACACCAAAAATGAAATAATATGCTCTGTTACTTCAGAAATATGTTGACAAATTGTTTTCCTTAAAAAACCCATATACATGTTGAATGAAGTGTCTCAAAATCATAATTAATTTCTTTATAAACGTAAATGGATTGTACATTTCCAAAGTCTTTAAATAATTATATGTAAAATATTACGTTTTCTTACATTTTCAGATTGATTTTTTTGTTCAGTTTTATGTAAAACAAAACTTTATTTTTTATTTAAATAGCTTTTCCACTATCCCCTTTTTTATTATTTTAATTATTATTCAGTTTGCTAAGAACAGAAAATACTGGGAGTTTTTTAAAGAATTATATCTGACTCTGAATTTTGGGTCAAAGTAAAAAAAAACAATTTAAGAGAATAAATTCATGTTGTTTTTGTTGGCTGTTAATTGCTCTTGATCTTACTTTCAGATATTTGCCATTATTTTCAATGAGGAAAAGTTCAAACATTTTGCTTTGGTCTGTGTTCTCATTTAGGTTAAATCCTTGCTTTATAACCCTACCAATACAAAGGAACCATAAACCCTCCACATTTTAAAGACTATTATATCGATATAGGAAAAATTAGTCTAAATGATAAGCAGAATTCATGTCTTTTGTTTCACCCAGACCCCTCGCTTTACCTTTCACTTTATCTTCTGCTCTTCCTTAGTCCACTTAAGAGCTTTTGAAATATTATTGAAATACCCAGTTTGCCAAATATGTTGTTAAAAAATATTGTATAAATAATATTGTTTCCTACTAGGAACTGTCCAGAGAAAAGAGGAAATCACTGAGCAATAAATACTGCAGCTATTTAAGGGATTGTACTGAAGACTGTAGATGAAATCAACATGAAGCCACAGAAAGAAAATCAAATCTGACCAATTTTAATTGTCTACACTGGGACAGGAAAATAGCACATGTAAAACAAAACCAATCTGTGTATTAGTATTTTCACAATAACCACACTGTTCTCAACTATAAGAAGCATAAGAAAGACAATAGAAAGGGGGAAAAAAGTTTGTAAAAAGAAGATAAAATTGATCAATGATGTGGAGATAATGGGAAGTTTTCCCTGAAGACAGTTGGCCCTGGATTAAGAGACATAAAATGTTGAAGAAAATGTTCAAAAGCATAAACGTTCTTCTGGAGCTGAGCCACAAATGAATTAAGCAGATATTCCTCCAAATATGTTACTTAAGTAAGATGCATAACTTTACTCAAGTAATTTCTGAATGCTTAATCCTTACTAAAGGTGCAAATGTAGAAAAATAATATTACAGAAAAAACTCAGGCATATACTTGAAAAATATAGAAAGAAATTAAACCTGAAATACATGTATAAATGCATGAAACTCAGACCTCAGCATAGCTTAGCAATACAGTGAAGCAAAGTACATGGGAGAAGCATGCAAGATGAATGGAAAAACCTCTCCAAAATAAAGAAAACATGGAAAAAATACAGCATAAGAACAAAATATCTTCATATTTCTATTTTGTTTTATTGAAGAGAGGGTTGAGAATTCATTTCGTTATGATGTGTAAGCATGTGGGAAATACACTTGGTATAAAAGCCAGAAACATTCAAATAAGAAACATGGCAGAATTCTTTCACACTGACTCTATTTTATCTCTGGAAAACTTTACTAAGAGGAGTACTGCATTTTCTGTCACCTGAAGTTTCTATATAATTGTGTATCATGTATCCTGAAGTTCAACACAATTTATTAGTCTCAGTGTGGTGTAACAGAATAATATTCAGAAGCCTGTATTAATTTAGAGGTCAGACAAGATGAGTTACTCATCATAAATACCTATATGTATTGTGCAGCCAGGAGAAAATAAAAAAAATTACCACATCATAGTAAAGAAAGTGTTTAGATGAACACCACCCACCAGATCTTTAAATAAACTTTTAAAATCAACCAAAAAAGAAAAAAACCAAAACCAAAGCAGATGGGATAAGGCACAAGCAGAGCAAAAATTTTTTCCATTGCATGTTTTCTGTCAAAGATTAGAATCCCACTGTATTGAATACAGCAAAAATAAAAAAAAGGATAAAGACCGTTCCAGATGTTTTATATTCTAAACAATTGCCAAAAGACAACCACTGAATGAACAGGGTCTGCAGGGGAACATAAGGTTACTGTCAAGGCAGGTATGTGTGAATAGACTACTTGTGAAAGTGGCTCAACTGACATACAGCTGGTCATCAACTTAATCAGTGGCAACACAGCAATTATAGGAATATTTTTTTTACATATTTTACATTACTTTTTAAAGAATCATAGAATGGTTAGGGTAAGAAAGGATCATCTAATTCCAAACCCTGCTATGGGCTGGGACACCTCATCCTAGGCCATGTCGCTCAAGACTCCATCCAGCCTGGCCTTGAACACTACCAGGAATAGAGCATTTACCACATTGGGCAACCTGTTCCAATGCTTCACTAACCTCACATTAAAGAACTTCTTCCTTATACCTAACATGAACTTCCCCTGTTTAAGTTTGAACGCATTACCCCTTGCCCTATTGTTGCAGTCTCTTATGAAGGCTCCCTCTCCGTCATCCTTTTAGGCCACCTTCAGATACTGGAAGGTTGCTATAAAGGTCTCCACATAGCCTTCTCCAGGCTGAACAGCCCCAGCTTTCTCAACCTGTCTTCATATGGGAGGCGCTCCAGCCCCTGATCATCCTTGTGATCCTCCGCTGGAGTTGTTCTAACAGTTCCCTCTCCTTTTTATGCTGAGGACACCAGAACTGCACACAATACTCCAAGTGGGGTCTCACAAGATCAGAGTAGAGGGGCAGGATCACATGCTTCGACCTGCTGGTCACACTCATTTTGATGCAGCCCAGGATGTGGTTGGCTTTCTGGGCTGCAAGCGCACACAGCCACCTCATGTTCACTTTCTCATCAACAAACACCCCCATCAGGGCTGCTGAAAAATAGTGACTACTTTTAATACATAAAGGCTCAGTTTTTAATATATAAGGTTTTTAGGCACCATAAAAAACTAATAATAATAAAATAAATCCTTTTAACAGCCTCATATAAAAAAGAAGTGATAATTTTTCCAGATGAATTGTATATGCTACTCAAAAAATACTGCAAATTACTGTTATAGTCAAGACTATATTTAGTAAAAAATTCATGTTGTATAATTAAAATATTTATTATTTTTTTTAGAGCCAGAGTCGTTGGTATTCATATTTTCAGATTAGATTAACAAACTCTGTCTCATCATAGTGTATTTGTAGAAAATGATCACAGTTCTATTAAAATTTTTATTTCTCTCCATATGAGATCACCATTAGCTTCTTTATATTGGGGAACTTAACATGCTTTACTGCTTTTTCTAAAATTAATTTTAGCGCATTAGGGTCAGAAGATATTTTGATTCATATTTCTTGTCTACATAAGAAAAACACAGATAGTAACGTATAGTAGAGAAGTCATCTATGTTCTTTTGTATGAATTCTTGACTGAATTTTTGTAAGAAAGGCTATTTCTAGAATTGAGAGACAATATAGGTGTTATTGAGAAGCTGCTTGAATTCCAAATATGTTCAATTCATGTTCCATGTTCCCACCGAAATAGCATTGTAAGAAAATCTACGTCACGTTCTCTCTTTAGAAACCCAGAATAGGGCGCATACGATGAAGAAAGCTCATTCCTAATCCTTGTAGTTCAGGTGGAAATAGTATTTAGCCTGCTTTTGTTTCACCTTTTCCCCCTCTATTTACAAGGAGGAATAGTCAGCATGAAATAGACGATTTACCTTTTATTTTTAACACATGTATTTTCACATCCACTTGGAGATTAGCCAATATATCAAAAGCACAAGAAAGCATTGAAAAACTGCTGAGGAAATAGTCATAAATACTTGGAAGCCCATAATCCCTCCCCCTTTTTCTCTGAAAAACTCTTTGAAAACTTACATTCTAGATCACCTTCTCAACATGGAAAATTACTACAAAATCTAATAGTGATCCACGGAAAATACTGTTGCAGAAATTACTGCAGAACAATAGATTTAAATATGACCCTGTTAAAAAAAAAAAAATAATTCTTTCATGGATTGAAAGTATATCATGTATTGCTGACTATAAAATTAATATAATAAAAATTTATTGTCCTATCTTTTTCATGTTAAGTAGTGTCATTAACATCCATATGAAAACCTAAATGGGTAAGGTAAGCTAGATTTATTTTCTTCCCTGACTTATTTTAATGCAAATATCTTTGAATACTTTGTATAACTGCTTCAGAAATTTAAAGAGAATCTCAAGAGAGGTTGTGTAATTTTCAGTTCACTGAACCAGAGAATAGTCTTTCAAAGCTGTTTCAGTGTTGTCATTACTTCCACCTACAAAAGAAACAGTGATGACTCAAAGTCAGGAATGAGAATAAATAAGCAAATGCCTTCATAAAGGAAAGCTTTCAGAAAGTGCCAATTCAAAATTTTTTCATGTTCCAGAGAGTTTCACTGATGGTAGATAACCGGAACTTTAATTTCAGGATCTGAAATACAGTGGGTGTCTTTCAATATATTACATCACTTTGATACAATAATAGACAACTTGATTTCATCCTTAAACTTTTCTATTGAAGAGCAAATCAGAATAAACTCTTTGTTGAACACCATAAATTTAAATCAGGCCCTAACTGCAGTTCCCAAGCCTACCTAAATTAATGATGTACCTAAGGAAGCTTTAGGTCCGATGACTACTTGTGTGCATGTTTTCAAATAGGAATACAAACAGATGTTTTTTCCTTAGAGAATAAGGTCTTTTGAAATCTTTACTTTACTGACCTACACACGTTCTGAAGGATGGTTTCATGAAAATTTCATTAAAGAGGAGCTTATATTTCAGAAAATTATACTATGACCACAATTACTGACAGGCGACAGTCATATTTGACTGAATCAAACCTGAAACATCTTAATTTTCGTAAATGAGAAATCCTTGGCAATACTGTTTGTGTGAGAAAGAAAAATTAACCCTTTGAATTATATATCTTGTAAAAGTTTGAAAATATTCTGGTTTTTGAATTTGCTGTGCACATTGTGAATGAGCTTGATTTCATGCACTATTTCAAAGTAACTGGTCAGACCTCTATATCCAATGATGACATATGTACTTGCACATATATATATATATATCTGTGTGTATACTTGCATAACAAATGCTGCCCATATGTTATGTGGAAATTTGTATAGCATTTTAAAGGTGTTAAGCTTTTTCACATTAGCAAATTCAGTGAAAATTTATTACACTAACAAATGCAGAAAAGAATTCCTTTGAGGAGACTTGTGACAGCTCTCGTATTATCTTTACGGAAGAATTTCCTAAAACTTTGTTTCCTTCTTTTAGAAATTGCTATCAATAATCACAGTATTCTGAAATGCTTAACTAACATTTTTGTAAGTCACATGGAATTTTATTCCTACATAAATCTTAGATTCATTATAATAGTTATTAGATAACCAAACTAAAATCTCTGAGGTATTAAAAGATCCATAAAATGAGGGAAAGTGTCAACTTTATAAACTTGAGCTATTCCAACAGGGAGCCACCAAACCAGAGAGTGACTAGACTTCTTGACACATTATAAGATGCTGAGGAAGTTAGGTTTGTTCAGCCTGGAGAAGAGACAACTTTGGGGGGAATTAAGAGCAGCCCCCGGAACCTATAGGGAGGTCTTTGAGAATATATAGGCTTTTTGAAGTGGTACTTGACAGGAGGATGAGAGGCAACAGGTGTAAGTTAAAATACAAGTGGTTCAGACAGGATATAAGAAAAAAAATGCTTTGAGAATATTTAGTATTTGAACTGATGTCCAGGTAATCCTGACATCCCTCTTTTTGGAGGTTTCTAACGCATGGACAAAGCTGTGGGAAACCTGGGCTGAACTAATTTGATTCTCCTTTGAGAAAGGGATTGAATTAGAGTCCTCCCAAGGGAACTTTGAAATCATGTGCACTACAACCTTTCCGACCCTCAACTTGATGCACCTGCCAGTGCAATTCAAAACGTAATATTTATTTTTTTTTTTTTTTTTTATCAAACTCACAGACTATGAAAGAGGTAGATTATTCTTTTCTCTTTTAGGTAATTCTTTTAAGTGAATGGAAAGTCTTCTCATCCTCTGATTGCATGTAGGTATTTTAGATCACCTTTTTACTAGTCTGTTAACTCTTATACTACTGAACTTTAATTTTGTTATGTCATACAAATATTTCAAATATATATTCACCCCTTTTCATTATTTTTCCCATTGCTGTATGAAAGATATTTAAAAGAGGTTTCACTTACTATAAGGAATTGAGGTAAGAAGTTTTCAACATAGTTACCAGTGAAGGTACATTATTGTCTTTTTTGGGAGCTCTGCCATGCAAATATGGCATACTGCAGAAGGGACTAGATAGTGAAATGTAAAATTTTTCTAGTGAGTAAAAACAGTTGAGATTAGAAAAGTAATTGCAGAAAGTTGTTTTATAGGAATGATTATTCAATAAGGCAGCAAGTGAATTGTTTCAAAAGATTAAAAACAATGCAAATAGTCAAAAAGATACAGAAGTTACACCTACCCTGTGAGGTAAATTACCTGATTCCACCCAGTACAGACATCTTACATTACTAGAAGCTGCTTTATAAAAATATCAATAACAGTAAAAAGGAGAGGAGATTGTAAAGTATTAGTAACAAAAGAATTTAGAAGTCCCACAATATTTAACTACACCATTGTATAAATCCATGGTGCATGCACATCTTGTGTGCTTCATGCTGCTCTAATCATCCTATCTCAGAAAGGTACAGTCTTCAAAAGTATAAAGAAAAATGACAAGGATGATCAAAGACATGGAACTGTTTTCATATGAGGAAAAACTTCATAAACTAGGACTTCTCAGGCTGCAAAACACACAGCAGGGAATAGACGTGGTAGAGTTTCACAGCATTGTGAAGAAATTGATTAGGGAACAACTATTCACTCTCTTTAAGAGTCCAGGAAAGAGGAAAATCCAACACAATTAGATGGCAAAAGGAAGTACATTTCCACACAGAGTAAAATTAAGTTGTGGATCTTATTACTATCAAGTGCTGTGGAGACCAGAAGTGTAAGTAGGTTCAATACGTGATTAATTAATTTAATGAAAAGTCTATCAAGCTCTATCAAGTACAAAGAAGCAGATACACCATCTCAGTCAGGAAAAATGGCTGAAAGATGGTTTTATGTTTGTTCTCAAAACAACTTCTTACTGCTGCTGTGTTCCATATTGCCTTAGATATCCCTTCAGTGCTTCCTATTGGTTAGCTGTGTTTCTTTTCAAATAAAACACTCCATAATATCAATCCAGCACTGAAAAACTCAGTATTATTACTCTAGCCTATACAACAGTATTGGCTTTAAATGATTTGACAATTTGAAACAGTTTAAATAATTTGAACATTGATTTTAGATATTGATCATAGGTTTCTGATTACATTCAGTGCTTTCTCATTTCTGTACTCAACATTTCACAGTTTACAAAAATCACAAAAGCAAAAGGTAACCTGAAGGATACATATAATGCAAAAACTAGGGACCACTTAATAAAAAAAGCAGGAAGCTGGTTTAAAACAGATATGAGGAAGTACTTCTTTGTTTCTGGAAATTTCTGCCACAGAAAGATTAGAAAACAGCTCCTGCAGGTTTAGAAATGGATTAGGCAAATTGGTGGACAAAAAGAATCATAACTGGCTACTAGTCTTTAATGTACTCTGTAACATCCCTCATAAACAAGTCACAGACACTGAGAGAATGCAAGGGAAATGAAAAGCAAACAGTGGCCAGCACCTTCTATTGCTCTGTTTGTAACAGAAAACAAGCTGTATCTATCTCAGCAAGATGTTTCTTATATTGCTGCTCCAAATGAAACAGTTCGTGCTACAATGTCATATTAAAGCTTTTTTACGCTGAACAGCATTTTTCAATAAATGAGTGGTATAAAACCTTCCAGTGTTAGGGAAACCCAGAAAACAGATAAATTATCCCAGAACTCAGAGGGGTTTTTCCCTGGACTCCATGTGATTTTTCAGCAATGGTCCAGAAAACAGCATCTAAAATATTCTACTACCATTTTTATTTTGCCAGGATGGCCATAACCATATTAGTTGTCATTAAGGACATCTATTATAATGTGTGGGTTTCTGTTATTTAAGGGCAGGATGTATATTACTCCTCTTTACCTGTTTTTAACCTCTATCCTTTTCTTGCACACCAGATTTTGTGCTGGAAAAATAGAATCAAACATAGAATTAATATCCATAGCAACAAAACATTACTTGTTATATCCCTAAAAGAAGCACACAATCTCATGTATATGTCCAAGTGCTTGTAGTAGAGCTTAAAGGAGTGTTGACATATAGAATAGTGAAAACACAGGGTTAGAAAAATCAACATGAAAATTTTAACTCATCTGTTGCCACAAATGATAAATAATAATTTCTGGGAGGGGTTTATCGAACTTGTTTCAAAAGATTTCCATTGATAAACATTCTACATTTTCTTAGAAAGTCATTATTATCAATTTCTTCTTAGTGGGT
Organism: Psittacus erithacus; assembly: GCA_009867235.2. Lineage (NCBI taxonomy): Eukaryota > Metazoa > Chordata > Aves > Psittaciformes > Psittacidae > Psittacus > Psittacus erithacus. Next base: position 17,157 of record WYDI02013737.1, read on the forward strand.
AATAAAAATGAAAAAGCCAGGCATTCAGATAGCCTCGATCTGAAATAAAGGTCACCCTGTGATTAAGACAGCTAACAAGGCTGTTCAAGATATTGTAGGAGGCTGCTTGGATGGGAAAGACTTTCCCTAGATGAAATTGAAATGGACTGAGTATGAGAATGGACAGACCTGCTTTCTCCTGATGCATCAGTTGAACATCAGTAAGAGAGAAATCTATTTGAGATGTAAAACACAAGAGCTTAAATGTTATTTTTCAATAATGGCTGAAATATAAAATTTATAAACATGGAAGATGACAAGTATTTGACACCAAACTTAACCTGTAGTTGTGTTTAATGAACAAAATTTAGAAGTGGTGTCTTTGAACATTTATGCCAGCACTGTGGTCTTTAGGGTATAATGGTACATTGGAATACATATACATTAACAGCAGCTAATGACTAAGAACAGGTACTTGAAAAAAAAACCCAAAACCATAGAATCACAGGATAATTCAGTTTGGAGGGGACATCAGGAGGTCTCTGGGCCAACAGCCTCTCAGAGCAGGAGTGGTTCTGAGGTCAGACCTGGTTTCACTTGAGCCTTGAGAGCCCCCAAGGGTAGAGACTGCACAACCTCTCTGAGAAGCATCTTCCACTGCTAAAATATCTTCTCAGGAAGAGAAGGGCTCTCCTTGCATCCAGTTTGAACCTCTCTTTTTTCATTTCTCTTCCAGCTTCATATCTCATACTCTTGCCTAATTATTCATATTAACTGCATTTGGCATGCAAACAATGAAAAAGCAACTGGTAGTTTCTTTTGATTTCTAAAAGTGTTTATCAAGGTTCCTTGCCAAATACTGTTAGAAACACTGAGAAAGTGTAAGACACAACATTCACACAGCTGTTGGTATTCTCAACATGGGATATAAAGTATGTAAGAGATACAAAGAGACTGGGCAAATTTACAGAAATCTATCTAGGGTTATTTTACACAATGTATTATCTCTAAAGTAGTTGGTGCTTAAACCACAGACTATTGCATGCTCTGGGAGGCAAAATATCACTGTGTGTTTATTCTGGTTTTGTACTTTCCCTAATTTTCCATTATTGGCAACTGATGGAGACATGATATTGAGTTGGGACACAGCAAAACAGTTATATACTATGAAATCATGAAATTCTCCATTTCACCGCAGGGTATTGATCAGCTGATCATTTTCAATTAATTGCTAGGCTCACCTTCAGGATAAACAAGCTGCTTGTCCTTCTTGCAAGAGGAATAATAGGTATGGATTTTCGAGTACTTAAACCTGGAATTGCCTCTAAAAGTCAGGATCACACTCTTTTCTCCTTACCTTTCTAAGAATTTCTACTCCTCTTTCAGCTCAGTCTTCACTCTCAAACAACGAACATCCTCCCATGCCAAGCCTTATATCATGCAGCTTAGGTATAAAGGATCATGCTGTAAATTAGCGAATTAAATTAACTGTAATTACACTATAATTATGATTATATTGCATTACTCTAACTATTATGGCCACAGATCCAATATATACGATCCACAGAAGACCTGACCCAATGCTAGATCATTTGGATGTATTATGTTCTTTCTGATGCAACTATCCATGAGCTCTGTGGAGTCAAATCACACTGGATCACTCGGCCTGCAGGGTAGGGATCACTTTCAGTCATGGATACATATAACAGTCCAAATGTAACTCATATTGATCTCTAGACTGGCCCAAAAGAGTAATTTTGATTCTTTTTGCAGGAGGTTATTCTGGAATTACAAAATGCACAATATGTGCACAAACAAGAAGGCATCTGGCACCACCTACACATGCTTGATTGCTTGTTTTTTATCTTAGCACTTCTGCTAATACCACATTAATCTCAACATCAGGCTTGCTTCCAAGTCCCAGGGTATGTTTTCTGCGTGTGCAAATCATAGAACTGCTGTTTATGATGACCATGAAGGAGAAGAATTGATATGCCAAATACCAGACAAAACAAGGAATTTTGTCACAGTGGATTTTTTGCTTTCACCAAAGTTTCTTTTATATTTGTGATAGACACTTTTCACTTGGCTGTTACTGAAGAATTCTCAGGAATGCTTAACAAAAGTGTCTTTAAGCATTCAAACTCAACCTAGAAATGGATGCTAATTAAAAGCACTTAAAAATTGCTTTGTACAACAAAAGCATTTCCTTTGCCATGTTACAGACCTTGATATTGAAAATCACATGCAGAAATGACACAGACACTTCAATTAGCTGTGAAAGCTTTCTAAATTGTTAGAACAAGGATATTGGTTTACAGACTTGCACCACGTATTTAAATGTCAGAAGCATAACTCTGAACTCAAAGAAAACAATGAATGATTTTCCTCTCTGTAAACTATGCAAGTCACACAGGGTTTATTAGTCAAGATTTTTCTTCTGTTTTCTTACCAATCACTTGCTATTACCAATTTTAACATTACCTGAGCTTATACAGTGGTATTTATTTTGCTGTTGTGTTCATGACAGAAATGGCTGCTACAATCTTATTTAGAAGGGCAAATTTTATGCATATTTATACTACAAGTGAAGGATCTGAATCAATACAAAATCAGATTTAATTTTATTTTATTTCTCTGTCAAATTACTGCTATAAGAAAAACAACTGTGATATAACCCTGCTAAGTTAAAACATATTTTCTTTGACTTTTTAGCTCCTTTTATAATGGAAAAAGCAGTTTGTTTTTTTTCTTCTTTAACTTTTATATATATATATTTACATATATATATATGTAAATATATATATATATAAAAGTTTTCCAGTTGGCATTTAGAGATTCAAATTCATTTCTGGTTCTGCAATCAAGTCCCACTCTCTGAAGTAGCTGTGGAAAAACTGTCATTCTATTCTGTACTATCATAGGCTGATGCATATGGAAAGAGTGTCACTTTGAGGGTTGTGGGAATGATCTTCAGTGAGTGCCATAGACTCTTTTTTGAGAAAACAAGCTTTGTCACATACAGGTTGAGTCTCTAGGGGTAAATGCTTCTTGGCACGGTCAAAAGAGTCTTTGAGGCAGCCTTGGATAGGCTGTGGGTAGCATTTATTCCTCTGTTTCTTGTTCTAGGAATCTGAATCTAAAAAGTTAGAGAACATCTTCCAAGATAAATTAAAAAACCCGATAACCACAGAGCAGACACCTCCCACCAAAGTTTCCCTTTCTCTTGCCTCAAGCAGGACCTCCTTCTCTGTTAATGTCAATGTTCATTCTGTGTTGGTTTAAAGGGTTTTGGGCTAGGCCAGAACATTCCGGGCTCGAACATTCTGGGCTCGGCCTGAGCATAGAGGGGAGTGGCCACCCAGAGGGCAGCACATGGTGGCCAATCAGAGGGTGGCGATGTTCAAATCCAGCCAATCCTGTTAATAGCGCAAGAACAAAAGGTGTAGGCTATATAAACCGTGGAACCAACAGTAAAGGGGTCTTCAACAGTAAAGAAGTTTTTGGCATGAAACTCTTCTGGAGTCTGTGTCTTCAATCTCCACAATTCTATGCTAGCATGACGTAAGAATTTGCTCTGATTCAGCAAGGTTATCGGGAAAGAAAATGTTTCTCTTGAAGTAGCTCACTTGTTTGAAGGGTAAATAAGGTTTACACTACCTGTTCTACATGAACTTTCATATAGAAGGTAGCTGTACAATGTTACCAGCATCCTGCTGGTCTTCACTAGAGCTCACCAGCACGCCCAGAGAGTTTTAAACTGGGTCACTCACTTTTTCAAATGCTGCCCTATTTTTCTTTTGAAATAGCTGTAGTATACGCAAAAACAGTAAAATAGAGATTATTTTTCTTTTTTGTCTTGTGGTCACAGGGCAAACATGGGGTTAGGCAAATTGAATATGTGACCCACCAAAGCAAGTCCTCTTCAGAATTAAAATCTTACTTAAGCATATGCATCTTTCATTTTCTTACTTTCTTTTCTTCTGAATAAGGGATTTGATGGTTTGAAAAGGAAATCTGGAAAGCAGGACTGGAAACATATGTGCGTAGAAAGCAAAGTAAGTCTGTCAAACACTGGCAAAATGAAATCTCAGAAAGAAATTGAGACTGAAACCTCAGTGTAGAACAAAATTATTCTTCAGAGATTCCGCAGAAAACATTAGAAACCCTGTCTGAATATAACCTCCCACTGTTAAGATACATTAGGAGCAGACACCACTTCTGCAGCTCCAGCTCAAGACGCTCCTGCTCAGCCACTGGAGTGCAGCCTAGCTCTCAGGGACTCAGGGTCCCTGTCCAGGGTGGGGGACACAGCTGCCACTCTCCTGTTCGCATGTTCAACCAGTAGCAAAGCTGCACATGCACCCCAGAGACACATGTACACACATACACAGAGGACACCGACACAGCCATTCACACAGACCACCACAGACAAGGAAATGCCTTCAACAGCGCCTACATATACAACTCATAAAACACAAGCCCAGGAGAAATTCTGGCTGGTAGAGACAGGGATCACCAGTGAAAACACACAGCTGACACTCACTAGGTTCACAAAGGCGCACACCTGTGGATTCTCAAGTACTGGCACAAATACTCTCCCCAATCAACTACCAGCACCCTGCCCAGGTCCTCCATTTTCTTATGTGCTCCACAAGTCTCCCACTGATGGCACCAAGTTTGGTGCTTACTAGGTGTCCTAGGTTCAGCAGTAGCAGTCATTTTTCTCCTTCTTAATAGCTGGTGCAGTGCTGTGTTTTTGACTTTTGGTCTGGGAAC